>JANDKB010006852.1:0-131070 GCA_027944975.1 Acanthamoeba sp. SK_2022c | reverse complement strand
TCGATCTTGCGCGCGGCGGTGTCGGCCTGACCCACTTCGTCGAAAGCCATGACCACGACGGCGGCGCCGTAGCGCAGGCATTTGATCGCATGGTCGCGGAAGGCCTGCTCGCCCTCCTTCATGCTGATCGAGTTGACGATGGGCTTGCCCTGGACGCACTTCAGGCCCGCCTCGATCACTTCCCATTTGGAGCTGTCAATCATCACCGGCACGCGGGCGATGTCGGGCTCGGCCGCGATCAGATTCAGGAAGGTCCGCATGGCGACGACGCCGTCCAGCAGCCCTTCGTCCATGTTGACGTCGATGATCTGGGCGCCGGCCTCGACCTGCTGGCGGGCGACGTCCAGCGCGGCGGAATAGTCGCCCTCGACCACCAGCTTGCGGAATTTGGCTGAGCCGGTGACGTTGGTCCGTTCGCCGACGTTGATGAAGACAGGACGCACTTACGCTACCAATTCAAAAGGTTCGAGGCCGGACAAACGCAGGGCCACCGGCCGTTCCGGGATGGCGCGCGGCTTCAGCGGCGCGACCTCTTCGGCGACGTGACGAATGTGATCCGGCGTCGTGCCGCAGCAGCCGCCGACGATGTTGACCAGGCCCGAGGCGGCCCATTCCTCGATGAAGTGGGCGGTCTCGTGCGGTTCTTCGTCGTATTGGCCCATGGCGTTGGGGAGGCCGGCGTTCGGGTAGGCGGCGACCAGGGTGTCGGCGACGCGGCTCAGCTCGGCGATGAAGGGGCGCATCAGGTCGGCGCCCAGGGCGCAGTTGAAGCCGACGGCAAACGGTTTGGCGTGGCGTACGCTGTTCCAGAAGGCCTCGGCCGTCTGGCCCGACAGGGTGCGGCCCGAACGGTCGGTGATGGTGCCGGAAATCCAGATCGGCAGTACGTCCATGCCTTCGTCTTCCAGATCCTTGATCGCCTTGATCGCGGCCTTGCAGTTCAGCGTGTCGGTGATGGTCTCGATCAAATACAGATCGACGCCACCTTCGTTCAGCGCCTTCACCTGATGGCGATAGGCCTCATAGACCTGGTCGAAGGTCACGCTGCGCGCGCCGGGGTCGTTCACGTCGGACGACATCGACAGCATCTTGTTCAGCGGGCCGATGGAGCCGGCGGCGAAGCGGGGCTTGTGTGGCTCCTTTTCCGTCCAGCGGTCGGCCGAGGCGCGGGCCAGTTTGGCGCCTTCCAGATTGATGTCCCACACCGCCTGGGCGTCCAGGGCATAGTCCTCCTGGGCGATGGTGGTGCCGGAGAAGGTGTTGGTTTCGCTGATGTCGGCGCCGGCGGCGAAATACTGGTCGTGCAGGTCGGCGATGACATCGGGCCGCGTGATGCAGAGGATGTCGTTGTTCCCCTTCATCTGATGCTTCTCGTCATAGCCGTTGGCGGCGACAAAGCGGTCGGCGCGGAAGTCGGCTTCATCCAGCCCGCGACGCTGGATCATGACACCCCAACTGCCGTCGAGGACCAAGATGCGTTCCTTGGCCGCCTGATGCAGGGCGGCGATGCGTTGTGCGCGGGTCATGTGTGATCCTCCCCTGCGAGTGAAGCGAAGCGGGGGAGGGGGACCGCTCGAAGGGTGGTGGAGGGGGCGACTTCACACGCAGGTGTATGGGGTCGCCCCCTCCACCACTTCGTGGTCCCCTTCCCCCGCAAGGGGGCGGGGGAGGATTTGCTCGTCGGCATCATTGCGAGACCTCGCGCACGCCCAGAACGCGACAGATCGCATAGACCAGGTCGGCGCGGTTCAGGGTGTAGAAGTGGAAGTCCGAGAAACCCTCTTCCTGCAGGCGCGCGCAGGTCTCGGCGGCGACCGAGGCGGCCAGCAGTTTGCGGGTTTCGGGATCGTCGTCCAGGCCGTCGAAATGCGCCTTCAGCCAGTCAGGGATGCTGGCGCCGCACGCGCCGCACATCCGCGTCAGGCCGGCGAAGTTGGACACGGGCATGACGCCTGGGATCAGGGGAATGGTGACGCCCGCAGCACGCACCCGGTCGCGGAACCGCAGGAAGGCGTCGATGTCGAAGAAGAACTGGCTGACGGCGCGGGTTGCTCCGGCGTCGACCTTGGCCTTCAGCACCTCGATATCGTGACCGATGGAGGGGCTTTCGGGATGGCGCTCGGGATAGGCGCCGACCGTGACGTCGAAACCGCCGATGCGGTTGATGGCGGCGGCCAGCTCTGTGGCGTTGGCATAGCCGTCGGCGCGCGGCTGATAGACGCCGCCGATCCCAGCCCCGCCGGGCGGATCGCCGCGCAGAGCCACGATGTGATCGACGCCGATCGCCTTGTACCCTTCGATGACCTCATCGACCTCGTCCCGGCTGGCCTCGACGCAGGTCAGGTGGGCGGCGGGGCGTAGCGAAGTCTCGGCGATGATGCGCTGGACCGTGCGGTGGGTCCGCTCGCGGGTCGAGCCGCCGGCGCCATAGGTCACGGAGACGAAGGCGGGGTTCAGCGGCTCCAGACGGCGGATCGCCTTCCACAGATTGGCTTCGGCTTCATCGGTCTTGGGCGGGAAGAATTCGAACGAGACGCGCACGTCGTCGCGGTTGGACCCGGCGCGAGCGACAGGGCCCAGGGGCGACAGCAGCAGGGCGCGGGCGTCGGCCAGGTTGAGGGAGGCGGAGGAGGCCATCAGGCGGTCTTTCTGTCCTGGACGCGGCGTTCCGCCGTCCAGATGGTCACGGTCAGGCCCTCGGCATCGTGGGGCAGGGCGATGGGGGCCGATGGCGTCAGGCCGCCATCGACCAGCCAGCCGTTGATCTCGCTGTCGGCGAAGCCGAGGCGGCGATGCTGATGCGCCTCACGCATATGTTCGAAGTCATGCGGGGCGAAGTCGATGATGACCAGGCGACCGCCCGGGCTGACAAGGCGGGCGGCCTCAGCGACGGCGGCGGACGGATCGGACAGGTAGTGCAGCACCTGATGCACGATCACCAGATCGGCGCTGGCGGCAGGCAGGCGGGTGGCGAAGATATCGCCGTGGCGCAGTTCGACCTGCTCCACGCCCGCCTTGGTGACGTTGGTACGGGCGATGTTCAGCATGTTCTGACTGAGGTCCAGCCCGACCGACATCTTGGCCTTCTTGCCTAACAGGGTCAGCATCCGACCCGAGCCCGTGCCCAGATCGACGACGCGTTCGAAGGGGCCGGGACCCACAGCCTTTTCCAGCGCCGCCTCGACAGCGCTTTCGCTGACGTAGAGCGAACGCAGCCGGTCCCACTGGGGCGCGACCTGTTCGAAATAGCTGGCAGCGGCTTCCTCGCGGTCCTTGCGAACCTCGTCGAGGCGGCGGTGATCGGCCTCGCCGGCGTCCTCGGCCAGGATGTCCAGCACCGTGTCGATCAGCCGGCGCGCCTGGGCGTCGTGCGACAGGCGGTAATAGACGCGTGCGCCGTCGGGAAAGCGTTCGATCAGACCGGCGTCGGTCATCAGCTTCAGATGGCGCGACACGCGCGGCTGGCTCTGGTCCAGAATGCGCGACATTTCCATGACCGACAGCTCTTCACCCGCCAGCAGCGACAGAACGCGCAAACGGGTGGGTTCCCCGGCGGCGCGGAGGGCTTCGACAGTCTGATCGGCGGACAAGCTCATATGCTCATATAAAGATATCCTTATATGATTTGGCAAGTGAAATCGGTTTCTTGGAAACGTGTCGACGGGAATGGTTCGTGCGCGCGTTAAAGCCCACAGACCCGTCTTGGAGTGATCTTATGCGTAGCCTATTCATCGTCGCCTTTGCTCTCGCCGCCGCCGGTCCGGCGTTGGCCCAGAGCGACTTTCCCGAGGAGCCGGCCGCTGAAATGTCAGGGCGGCCTATGGGCGGTCAGATGCGGCCGCCGGAGCGCGAAAGTCTGGCCCAGATGCAGGCGCGCATGACCCAGATGTTCAATCGTCTGGACGCCAATGAAGACGGCGTGGTCGACGCCAGCGAACTGGCCAATGCGCGCGGCGGTCGGATGCTGGCGCGCTTCGACGCCGATGCGGACGGACGCATCACTCGCGAGGAGTTCGATGTGGGCTCGCCGCCGCCTTCAAGGCGATGGACAAGAACGGCGACGGCGTGGTGACGGCGGACGAGCGGCCTCAGCGGCCGCGCTGAAGTCAGACGACGGGGGTCTTCAGCGGCTCGCCCGCGAAATGCGCCTGCAGATTTTCGATCAGCAACATCAGCATGCCCTGCACCCCGGCGGTCGTAGCTCCGGCGGTGTGGGGCGTGAGAATGACATTGGGCACGTCGGCCCAGCGGGCCGGATCGGTCGGCTCTTCGATGAAAACGTCCAGGGCCGCCTGACCCAGAGCGCCTGATTGCAGGGCGGCGATCAGGGCGTCCTCGTCCACGACCTGACCGCGCGAGACGTTGACCAGCAGGCCGTCGGGGCCAAGCGCCTCGAGGATGTCCTGCGAAATCAGGCCGCGATTGGTCTCGTCCGCCTTGCAGGCGACGACTAGGATGTCGCTGGCCTTGGCGAGCGCCAGCAGGCTGTCGGCGCGCGGCAATTTGGAGTGATGGGGACGCGGCCCCCACCAACTGACCGCCATGCGGAAGGCCTCGGCGCGGTCGGCGACGGCCTTGCCGATGTGGCCCAAACCGACAATGCCCAGCTTCTGGCCGGCCAGCGACGTCGTGATGGTGCGCGTCTCGAACGTCCAGCCGCCGGCGCGAACCTGACGATCGCCCGAGGCGATCTGGCGACGCGCGGCCAGGATCAGACCCAGGGCGTGATCGGCGACATCCTCGTGATTGACGCCGGGCGCGTGGGTGACGGGCAGGCCGCGCTGGCGGCACCAGTCGATGTCGATTCCGTCATAGCCGGAGGTGAAACAGGCGATCAGGTCGAGATTGGGCAGGCGTTCGATCAGCGCCTTGTCAAGCGGCGCCTCGCCGGCGACGACCATCACGCGGGTGTCGTGGGCGGCCTCGATCGGCGGACCTTCCCAAAAGCGATAGACGTCGTAGGCGCTCTCCAGAAAGCCCGAGAGCGGGGCGAGATGCCGCTGCATGATGAGAACGGCGGGGCGTTGGGTCATGCAGCGGCTCCTCTTGTCAGGTCAGGCGATCAGCGGCCGAACTTCTGGTGCTGGATGCGCTTGGGAATGATGCTGTCGGCGCCCAGGCGACGCATCTTGTCCTGTTCGTAGGCTTCGAAGTTGCCCTCGAACCATTCCACATGGCCGTCGCCCTCAAAGGCGAGGATGTGGGTGGCCAGGCGGTCAAGGAACCAGCGGTCGTGGGAGATGACCACGGCGCAGCCCGCGAACTGTTCCAGGGCCTCTTCGAGGTTCTGCAGCGTTTCGATGTCCAGGTCGTTGGTCGGTTCGTCGAGCAGGATCAGATTGCCGCCCGAGGCCAGGGTCTTGGCCAGGTGAACGCGGTTGCGCTCACCGCCGGACAGCTGGCCGACCTTCTTCTGCTGGTCGCCGCCCTTGAAGTTGAAGCTGCCGACATAGGCGCGGGTGTTGATCTCGCGCTTGCCGACCATCATCACGTCGGTGCCGCCCGAAATAGCCTGCCAGATGGTTTCGTCCGGCTTCAGGTCGTCTCGCGACTGATCGACATAGGCCAGCTTGACCGTCTCGCCGACGCGGATGGAGCCGCCGTCGGGCTGTTCCTGGCCGGTGATCAGCTTGAACATGGTCGACTTGCCGGCGCCGTTCGGGCCGATGACGCCGACGATGCCGTTGGGCGGCAGTTTGAAGGTCAGGTTGTCGAACAGGGTCTTGTCGCCGAACGACTTCTGCAGACCCTCGACTTCCAGAACGACGTTGCCGAGGCGCGGTCCGGGCGGGATCTGGATGTGGGCGTGCGTCTGAGCGCCGCGCATCGATTCCTGTTCCTCGACCATCCGCTCGTAGGCGGCCAGACGGGCCTTGGACTTGGCCTGACGGGCCTTGGCGCCCGAACGGACCCATTCCAGCTCGCGGGTGAGGGCGCGCTGACGCGCTTCGGATTCCGACTGTTCCTGCACGACGCGCTTCTGCTTGGCTTCCAGCCACGAGGAATAGTTGCCCTCGTGCGGGTGGCCCTTGCCGCGGTCCAGCTCCAGCGTCCACTTGGTGACCTGATCCAGGAAGTAGCGGTCGTGGGTGACCAGGATGACGCAGCCGGGGAAGTTTTCCAGGTGGTGCTGCAGCCAGGCGACGGATTCGGCGTCCAGGTGGTTGGTCGGTTCGTCCATCAGCAGCATGTCGGGCTTGGACAGCAGCAGACGGGCCAGGGCCACGCGGCGCTTTTCACCGCCGGACAGGTTGGTGACTTCCCAGTCGTCGGGGGGACAGCGCAGGGCGCCCATGGCCTGGTCGATCCGGGCGTCGATGTCCCAGACGTCGCCGGCGTCGATCTTTTCCTGAAGGGAGGTCATCTCCTCCATCAGTTCGTCGGTGTAGTTCTCGCCCAGTTCGGCGGCGACTTCATTGAAGCGGTTGACCCACTGCTTCTCTTCGCACCAGGCCTCGACGTTCTGACGCACGTTCAGGGCCGGATCGAGTTGGGGCTCCTGCTCCAGATAGCCGCGCTTGATGCCGTCGGCGGCGCGGGCCTCGCCGTTGAACTCGTTGTCCAGGCCGGCCATGATCTTCAGCAGGGTGGACTTACCCGAGCCGTTGACGCCGACGACGCCGATCTTGGCGTCGTTGTAGAAGCTGAGCCAGATGTTCTCGAAGATCTTGCGGCCGCCGGGGAAGGTCTTGGTCAGACCCTGCATCTGGAAAATATATTGCTGCGCCATGAGGTGCGGTGCGCCCTTCGGGTTTCGTCGGATTGGGAGGTTTGGCCGGATGTAGCGATCCTGCGCGCGAAGGGCAAATATGGCGGGCAGGCGGCCGGACGGAACGGCTGCAAAGCTTGTCCGTTAATGACAGTCATACGCCTTGATCCGGCCCGAAACCGGGTGCGGAATGGCGTCATTCTACGCTTGCCAGTCTCGGATGCCCCAGTCTCGGATGCCCATGAAGACCCGATCGATCGTGCTCGCCGCCGCCTTCGCCCTGTCGGCGTGCGGCAATCCCTCGAATTCCAAGGCGCAGGAGGGCGAGTTCGCCCAGCCGACGCGCACCGCCCCGGCCGATGCGGCGGGGATGAAGTCCAGCTTCGCGCCGGTGGTGCGATCCGCAGCGCCCGCCGTGGTCAACATCTCGGCGCGCAGCGTGCAGCGGGTGCAGGCCGATCCCTTCTTCCAATTCTTCGGCGGCGGCATTCCTCAGGCGCGAGTGGCGGAATCCGTGGGCTCCGGCGTCATCGTCCGTTCGGACGGGATCGTGGTGACCAACAACCACGTCATCGACGGCGCCCAGCAGATCAAGGTCGTGCTGAACGATCGGCGGGAGTTTCCCGCCACCGTCATCCTGGCCGACGAGCGCAGCGACATAGCCGTGCTGAGGCTGGAGAACGTCAGCGACCGCCTGCCGGTGCTGGCCATCGACGATCAGGAAGAGCAGCAGGTCGGCGACCTGGTCCTGGCCATCGGCAATCCGTTCGGGGTGGGCCAGACGGTGACGAACGGCATCATCTCGGCCCTGAACCGGACCGAGACCGGCATTTCCGACAGCGGGTCCTTCATCCAGACCGATGCGGCCATCAATCCCGGCAACTCGGGCGGGGCGCTGGTGGACATGGACGGCGACCTGATCGGCATCAATACGGCCATCTTCTCGCGCTCGGGCTCCTCGGCCGGGGTCGGGTTCGCGGTGCCGGCGGCCATGGTCAAGCGGGTCGTCGACAGCGCGCTGGGCGGCGCGACAGCCGTGGTTCGGCCATGGCTGGGCGTGAAGGGCGATACGGTTACGGGCGACATCGCCGGCAGCCTGGGTCTGAGCCGGCCGCAGGGGTTAGTGGTCACCGACGCTTACGCCAACGGTCCGGCCGCGCGCGCCGGCATTCGTCAGGGCGACGTCATCACCGCCGTCGATGGCCAGGAGATCAACGATCAGAACGGACTTAATTACCGCGTCGGTTCGCGCAATCCGAACGATCAGGTGCAGGTGTCCATTCTGCGCGACGGTCGGGCCCAGACCGTGACGGCGCGGGTGCAGACCCTTCCGGGCGACGCCGATCCCAAGCAGGGGGTGACGATCCAGTCCGGCCCCTTCGCCGGCGCCGAGGTCGTGGCGCTTAACCCCGCTCTGGCGGACCGCCTGGGGGGCGATCCATTCGCAACGGGCGTCATCGTGACCGGCGTGTCCGGGCGCGGCTATGCGGCGCGCGCCGGCTTCCGCCAGAACGACCTGATCGTCAGCATCAATGGCCGCGCCATCGGCTCGGCCCGCGATGTCGAGGCCGCCAGTTCCGGTCGCGGCCCATGGGAGGTCGTCGTCAACCGTGGCGGCCGACAGATCCGCGGCGTGCTGAGATAGATCGTCAGGCCTCCGTCGGCCCGCCGATGGACCAGGTGTGGCCAAAGGGGTCGCGCAGGACGCCGTAGCGGTCGCCCCAGAACTGATCGGCCATGTCCAGGACGGGTTCCGCGCCGCCGACGGTCATGGCGCGCGTCCACCAGGCGTCGGGGTCGGAGACCTGAAGATGCAGGGTCACGCCGGCGGGGCGGACATCCTGCGAGCCGCCGTATTCCGGAAACTCGTCATTCAACATGACGCTGGCGCCGTTGATCCTCAGGTGGGCGTGCATCAGTCGCTCGCCGTCATCGGCCAATCGACGGTCCCACACCTCCGCCCCGAAGGCGATAATGTAGAAATCGATTGCCGCAGAAGCGCCGCGCGACGGGATGGTCAGGTGGGGCGTCACGCCGGAAGTCGGACCCTGGTTCGGATTGGCGTCGGTCATGGGGCGGTCTCCGTGGCGGTTCGCCATACTAACGCGTGAAAAGCCTTTGGCGAACGCCTACATAGGTCGCACCCATGAGCGACCTGTTCGAAGCCTCCGGCATTCTGCCCCCCGACGCCCCTCTGGCCGACCGCCTGCGTCCGCGCACGCTGGACGAGGTGGTGGGGCAGGATCATTTGCTGGGGCCAAGCGGGCCGATCCGGCGCATGATCGCGGCCGGGCGGCTGGGGTCTATGATCCTGTGGGGACCGCCGGGGACGGGCAAGACCACCATCGCGCGGCTGCTGGCCCAGGCGGCGGGATACGAATATCAGGCGATCAGCGCGGTCTTTTCAGGCGTCGCCGACCTGAAGAAGGCGTTCGAGGCGGCGCGGATGCGGCGTGCGGCGGGACAGAGCACGCTGCTGTTCGTCGATGAGATTCACCGCTTCAACCGCGCCCAACAGGACGGCTTTTTGCCCTTCGTCGAGGCAGGCGTGGTGACTCTGGTCGGGGCCACGACGGAAAACCCCAGCTTCGAGCTGAACGGCGCCCTGCTGTCGCGCAGCCAGGTCTATGTGCTGAAGCGGCTGGACGACGCTGCATTGGATCAGCTGCTGAGCCGGGCCGAGGCACATATTGACCGGACCCTGCCGCTGACGTCGGAAGCGCGGCAAGCCATGCTGGCCCTGGCGGACGGCGACGGGCGGTATCTGCTGACCATGTCGGAGGTGCTGTTCGACCTGCCTGAGGGCGAAAAGCTGGACGTGCAGGGTCTGGCGGGCGTGCTGCAACGCCGCGCGCCCGCCTACGACAAGAGCCGAGAAGAACACTACAATCTCATCTCTGCGCTGCATAAATCGGTTCGGGGGTCGGACCCAGACGCGGCGCTGTACTGGCTGGCGCGGATGTTGAACGGGGGGGAGGATCCGCTTTATCTGGCGCGGCGGATCGTGCGGATGGCGGTCGAGGACATCGGCGAGGCCGATCCGGTGTCAATCCTGGTCGCCAACGCCGCCAAGGACACCTACGATTTCCTGGGTAGTCCCGAGGGTGAACTGGCGCTGGCCCAGGCGGTGGTGCACCTGGCCACCGCGCCCAAGTCGGTGGGGGTGTATGAGGCGTTCAAGGCCGCGAAGAAGGCGGCCTATGAGACCGGATCGCTGATGCCGCCCGCCCATATCCGCAACGCCCCGACCAAACTGATGAAGTCGCTGGGGTACGGCAAGGGCTATCAATACGACCCCGACACACCCGAGGGCTTCTCGGGCGCGAACTTCTTTCCCGACGAGATGAACCGTCGCACCTTCTACAAGCCCAAGGGCGAGGGGCACGAGGAGAAGGTCAAGGCGCGGCTCGAGCGCTGGGCCGAGATGCGGGCGCGGATGGCGGTGGACGGCGCTGTGGACGCGGCGGGCGACTGACCTCTAGAAGCGCCCGATGTCCGAACGCCAACCCATCGCCCTATCCCCAGACGAAATCGCCGCCGTCCGGTCGTGGGTGATCCACGAGGATGCGCACGTCATCGCCTTCTCAAAGCCGCCGGGGCTGTCCAGCCAGGGCGGGCGGATCAAGGCGCATACGCTGGACGACCTGCTTTGGGCGTTCGCGCGGTCAAACGGCAAGCGGCCGGAGTTGGTGCATCGGCTGGATCGCGACACCTCGGGCGTGATCTTGGCGGCCAAGACCAAGCCGGCTGCCAGTTTTCTGGGCAAGGCGTTGCAGATGCGGCGTTTCAGGAAACAGTATCTGGCCCTGCTGTCGGCCGCGCCTGATCCCAAGGCGGCGACCATCGACGCGCCGTTGCGTCGCGAGGAGATCGGGCGCGAAAGCTACATGCGGGTCGTCGCCTTTGACACGCCGGGCGCGCAGGGGTCGCAGAGCCGCTATCGGACCTTGGCCGCAGGACCTGAAGGGGCCGTGGTCGAGCTGGAGCCGCTGACCGGGCGGATGCACCAACTGCGTGTCCACATGGCCCATATCGGTCGGCCGTTGATCGGGGACGTGCGCTACGGCGGCGCGCTGACCACGCCGGTCGGGCCGGCGCCGCGGCTGATGCTGCATGCCGCCAAACTGACTTTTCCGCATCCCGAGTGTGGGACGACCACGGTCGAAGCGCCGCCGCCCGAGGATTTCGCGAAGCTGAAGACGGCCTTGGGTCTTTAGGCGCGGGCGCTTCAGGGAACGCCGTGCGCGTTTTGGCGCTATGTCGTTGAAAGGATACCTCTGATGAAGCGTCTCGCCCTCGCCCTGACCGGTCTTTCCGCCCTGGCCCTGACCGCCTGCGCCAGCTTGGCGCCCTACGGCGCACAGATGGGCCCGAACGGGTATTCCGAGCAGCGGATCGAATCCAATCGCTATCGGGTTACCTACAACGGCGTCGGCGCGGCTGGCCGTGTCGCCGATTGGGCGCTGGTGCGCGCTGCCGACCTGACCACCGAACAAGGCTACGACTGGTTCGAGGTGACGCAGAGCTGGACCGACGGGCGGCCGGGAGGCGCGGGCGGCATCAGCCCGAGCGTGTCCATCGGCGGCGGCAGCAGCCGATATGGCGGCTATTCAGCCTCGGGCGTCGGCGTGGGCGTCGGTCTGAACTTCAGCGGACCGCAGCCGACCTCGACGACGCTGGAAGTCGTTTTGGGACGCGGCCAGAAGCCGGATCGTCCGAACGCCTATGACGCGCGCGCGGTGCAGAGCTCCATCCCGCGCTGACCATCGCTTTCGGCGCGGGCGGCGTATATATCGCCGCACAATGACACGTTTTCTTCTCGTTGCGGCAGGTGGCGCCATCGGCTCCATGGCGCGCTATGGCCTTGGCCTCGCTGCCGGGCGGCTCGCACCCAATGCCGGTTGGCCCGTGGGCACTTTCGCCGCCAACGTCGCCGGAGGGCTGCTGATGGGTCTGCTCGTCGGCTGGCTGGCGTTCCGGGGTGGGGCGCAGCAAGAGGTGGTGCGCCTGTTCGCCGCCGTCGGCGTGTTGGGCGGTTTCACGACCTTTTCGTCCTATTCGCTGGAAGCGGTGCAGATGATCGAGCGCCGCCAGATCGGTCTGGCCGCCGCCTATGTGATCAGCTCGGTGGTTCTGGCGATCGCGGCCCTGTTCGTCGGCCTGATGGTCGCCCGCCGCGCCTTTGGAGTTCCCGCTTGACCGATCAGCCGCCCGCAACAGATGCGCCCAAGCGCGAAGTCCTGACGATCTATGTCGCCGAGGACGAGGACGGCATCCGGCTGGACCGCTGGTTCCGCCGGCGCTGGCCGCACCTGTCCAACATCCAGGTGCAGAAGATGGCCCGCAGCGGTCAGATCCGCGTGGACGCCGCCCGCATCAAGCCCGAAGGCCGGCTGACCGCCGGCGCCGCCGTGCGCGTGCCGCCGATTCCGGACGACACATCACGACAGGCGGGCGACGCCCACACCCTGTCGGAAAAGGACATCGCCTTCGCCAAGTCGCTGGTGCTGTATGAAGACGACATGGTCATCGCCTTGAACAAGCCGCATGGCCTGGCGGTGCAAGGCGGAACCAAGACGAGCCGTCACGTCGATCGTCTGCTGTCGGCCTGGGGCGAGGGATTGGAGCGACCACGTCTGGTCCACCGGCTGGACCGCGACACCTCGGGCGTCCTGCTGCTGGGCAAGGGGCCGGAGGCGGCCAAGCGACTGGCGGGCGCCTTTGCGCGGCGGCAGGCCAAGAAGACCTATTGGGCCATCGTCATCGGCAATCCGAAACCCTATTCGGGCCAGATCGACATGCCGCTGAAGAAGACCGGCATCAACGACTTCGAGATGATGCGACCGGCCGAGCGCAAGGACCCGCGCGCGGAACCGGCTGAAACGGCGTTCAGCACCATCAGCCGCGCCTCGCACCGGGCGTCATGGATGGCGCTGCGCCCCTTCACCGGACGGACGCACCAGCTGCGCGCCCATATGGCGGGGATCGGCCATCCGATCCTGGGCGATCCGAAATACGGCGACGAGAAATCGCGCGAACTGTCAGGCCCCCTGAAGTTGCAACTGCACGCCCGCAGCATCGAACTGGACCACCCACGCGGCGGTATTCTCAAGGTCACCGCTCCCTTAAGCCCCGAGATGAAAGCCGGTTTCGCCCACTTCGGTTTCTCCGAGGACGAGGCCGAAGACGATCCCTTCCTGGGCGTGAAGCGAATCCGGTGACGTCGGGCCTCCAAGCGCAGGTTTGGCAGGCGAGGGTCGAAGGGGCCAAGGCTCTGGCCGCCGCCGGGGGGCTGAACGCGGCCTTGGATATGCTGGCGCCGATAGTGCAGCAGGCCGATGCGCCGTGGCAGGCCTTGTCAGTGCAGGCCGATCTGATGAAGCGGGCGGGGCGTCTGGACGATAGTGCGGCGCTATCGCAGCGCCTCGTCGCCGTTCGGCCGCAGAGCGTGCCGGCGTGGCATAATCTGGCGTCCACCCTTGGCGATCTTGGGCGGGCGGCCGAGGCCGAGGTCGCGTGTCGCGCCGCTATGTCCATAGGCGGCGATGCGCCGGAAACCTGGCTGGTGCTGGCGCGGGCGTTGCAGGCGCAGAGCCGCTTCGAAGAGGCCGAGGACGCCTATCGTCAGACGCTGCTGCGGCGGCCCGGCTATGGCGACGCGCTGCGCGATCTCAGCCAGCTGATCTGGATGCGGGATGCCGATCTGGAGGGCGCCTGCGCGCCGCTGGACGCCGCCATCGTCGTATCGCCGGCAACGCCTTTGCTGCGCCAGATCAAGGCGAAGCTGCTGGAATATGCAGGGCAGGGCGAGCGGGCCTATCACACCCTGGTCGCCGGGCCGCTGGATGGGCCGGGGGAACTGGCGGCAGCGCAGGCGTGCCTGACGCGGGACCCGAGCCGGGCGCTGGACCACGCGAACCGGGCGGCGGCGCTGGCCGGCGGCGAGGTCGCGGCGATCATGGTGACGCAGGCCGAATGCCTGCTGGCGCTGGGGCAGGCTAAGGCGGCGCTCGCTACCATTGAAGCGCTGAGGGCGCGCGAGCCGCTGAACCAGCATGTGCTGGCCTTTCAGGCGACGGCGTGGCGGATGCTGAGCGATCCTCGATACCGTGAGCTTTATGACTACGACGCCTTCGTGCGGCCGTATCGGCTGGAGGCGCCGGAAGGGTGGGCGTCGCTGGAGGCCTATCTGGTCGATCTGGCTGGGGCGCTGCACGACCTGCATACGCTAAAGACCCATCCGGTGGGTCAATCACTGCGGGGCGGATCGCAGACCAGCGCGTCCCTGGCCCAAAGAGACGATCCGGCCATTCGCGCCTTCTTCCAGGTCATCGACAAGCCGATCCGCGACTATATGGCGGCGCTGGGCCATGGCGATGATCCGCTGAGAGCGCGCAATACGGGCGACTATCGCATCCAGGGCAGTTGGTCGGTGCGGTTGAGGCCGAACGGATTTCACGCCGACCATATTCATTCGAACGGCTGGCTGTCCTCGGCCTGCCATATCGAACTCCCGCCGGCGGTGCAGGGCGAGGGCCGCGAGGGCTGGTTGCGGTTCGGCGCGCCGCCCGGCCTGCCGAGCTTGGCGGCCGAACACCATGTGCAGCCCCAACCCGGCACGTTGGTGCTGTTTCCTTCCTATATGTGGCATGGCACCCAGCCGTTCGGCGGCGAGGCGTCGCGTCTGACGCTGGCGTTCGACGTCGTGCCGGCCTGATTCCTACGGACCTTCTGATGACCGACCAACCCACCCCGCATCGCCCACGTTTCGTCGAACAGTCGCCGGATCGCATCTCGCGTTTCTGGACCGAGGCGGGCGTCGGGCCGCATGCAGACGGGGGCTGGGCCGTGCTGTTAGATGGCCGTGCGCCCAAGACCCCGGCCAAGGCGCCGCTGGTCCTGCCGAACCAGGCTGCGGCGCAGTTGGTCGCCGACGAATGGGCGGCGCAAGGGCAGTTTCTGGATCCGTCGACCATGCCGGCGACGCGCTTGGCCTCGACCGCGATCGACCGGATCGGTCAGGCGCGCGATGCGGTGGCGGACGAGATCGCCGCCTATGCCGGATCGGACGTGGTCTGCTATCTGGCTGAGCATCCGACGCCGCTGGTCGAACGGCAGGCGCGCGAGTGGGGTCCGTGGCGCGATTGGGTCGCGCGCGAGATGGGTGTGGTGCTGGAGCCGGTTGAAGGCATCGTGCATCGGCAGCAGTCCCCTGACGCCATCGCAAAGGTGAAAGCGCATGCCCTGTCGCTGGACGATTTCCGCCTGACCGGTCTGGCGACGGCCGTGCCGCTGCTGGGGTCGGCTGTTTTGGCCTTGGCGGTGGAACAGGGGGCGTTGGATGGCGGGGCGGCGTTCGACCTGTCACGGATCGACGAGCTGTTCCAGGAAGAGCAATGGGGCGTGGACGCCGAGGCCGCCGAACGCACCGAGGCGCGCCGTGCGGAGGCCCAACTGCTGGACCGGTGGTTCAGAGCGCTCGATCAGGGCGCTCGATCAGGGCGCTCGATTTAGGGCGCTGGCGGCGTCGTCGAGGCCGCGATCAGCATGGCACGTTCCTGATTGGTCAGGTGACGCCAGCGGCCTTCAGGCAGGTCGCCCAGCTCCAGCGGGCCGATGCGGATGCGATAGAGATCCACGACCTCCAGCCCGACCAGTTCGCACATGCGGCGGATCTGGCGATACTTGCCCTCAGTCAGGATGAAGCGCAGGCGTTGTTGCTCGATCTGGGTGACGCGGGCGGGCTTCAGCGGCTTGTCGTTCAGCGACAGGCCGTGGCGCAGCTTGCTAAGCTTGCCTTCGGTGATCTGGCCTTCGACGACGACCAGATATTCCTTGTCCAGTTCGGACGCTGGGCCGATCACCGCCTTGGCGACGACGCCGTCCGACGACAGAAGCAACAGGCCGCGCGAATCCTCATCCAGCCGACCGATGGGGGGCAGGGAGGCATCCCGCGCAGGCGTCTCGCCTTCGCCGACACGATTGGGCGTCTTAAGCAGTCGCACGGCCGGGATCTTGCCGGGATCGGGCTGGCCCGAGACGTAACCGACCGGCTTGTGCAGCACCAGGGTCATGCCTGTCGCCAGCGCCGCCTGGGCGGTGTCGTTCAGCGTCAGGGTCTCGCCCGGGTGGATTTTTCGGCCGGCGTCGCTGATCGTCTCGCCATTGATGGAGACCAAACCGTTGGCGATCAGGGTATCGGCCTCGCGCCGCGAACAGACGCCGGTCTGCCCCAGCCATTTGTTCACGCGAACGGGTTCGTCGCCGTCATAGGTGCGGGTGAAGGCCATGCGATTCCGTCGTCCAGTCGATGCGGGTGTCTAAAGCCGGGCGGGATCGCGAGCAAGCGGGTCGCCGTTTTCAGGATCAGCAAGGCGAGTCTGCTCGAACTGGCAGGTTGATCCAGGCGGGATCGCCACTATATCTGGCGGCATTCCACAAATGATCCAGAGTGCGGGCCGACACGCGTCGGGCCCGTCGATTTTCGCTTTTCTGGTCATGGGCGTGGGTGGTTCGACAGCGTCGCTTGTCGGACCTGTATCAGTATTGAAACATCTCAAGGAGACGTCTTGTTCGCTCAAAACAAATATTCCGCAGGCCCCCGTCGCACTGGCTACAACCGTTCTGTTCCTACCCGTCTGCGTATGGGGCTGGTGATGCGGCGTGACATGGTGTTTGGCGAGTTAGGCGACGTTGAGGGCGCGTTGCGGGCCGAGGGCGTCGGCCTGGCCCCGATCTCGACGGGCGACGCCAGCCTGCTCGCCGGCGGCGTGACCGTGCTGGCCACCGCAACGGCCAAGGACATCGACGAGGGGCGTCTGAAGGGTCTGGTCGTGCCAGGCGGTTCGACGGACGAGGCGTCGCTGGCGGCCGTGCGGTCACTGATCGACCTGGCGCGCGTGAATGGCCTGACGGTCATCGCCTTCGCGGACGGCGTCGCGCTGGCGGCTGATAGCTTCGGCGTGTCGGCCAATGCCGAGGGCGCGGTGTTCAAGGACGGGGGAGTGACCCTGCTGAACGAGCGGGCCGAGTTGTCGAAGCTGGTCGGCGCGATCGTCTGATCAGACGGCGCGAAACAGCAGGATCAGGTTGTTCGCCGGCATCTGAACCCGCAGCGTGGCCGCAAGGCCATATGAGCGGGCCAGAGCCTCGACCGCTTCGCGATCACGCAAGCCCCAATCCACGTTTCGCGCCTTTAAGCTGGCGTCGAAGGCCGCGTTCGATTCCGCCAGCGGAACCTCGGCCTCGCGATAGGGGCCATAAAGCGCCAGCAGGCCGCCGGGGCGTCGCGAGACCCGACCGGCCAGATCCATCAGCCCCTCGGTCGCCGACCAGGGGCTGATGTGCGTCATGTTCGCACAATAGAGAGCGTCGAACGTGTCGGTCGGCCAAGTCATAGGGTCGCCGGCGTCGAGGGCCAGCGGCGGGTTCAGGTTCGACAAAGCGAACTGACGGCTCCAAGCGGCGATGCTGTCGCGGGCCTGGTCGCTGGGGTCGCTGGGCGTCCAATCCAGATCCGGCAGGGCGGCGGCGAAGGCGGCGGCGTGTTCGCCCGATCCGGACGCGATCTCAAGCACCGATCCACGCGCCGGCAAATGGGCGCGGAGCACGCGAAGAACCGCCTCGGCGTTTCGACGCGCGGCAGGCGAGGTGAGCGCGCCGTCAGGCAGCACAGTGAGCGAATCCAGTGTTTGCACAGGCCCTTCTACCGCTCCGACGCTGCGATCGCATCTGCGATCTTTTGCCGACGACACCGGTGGACATCGGCGCTTTCGTGCGCGGTTTGACGTGGCGGAAACGACGGCGCATTCCGCTTGTAACAGTGCGTGATCGTTATGTGTCGGGTCATGGCGGCGTCAGATCGCCGGGCTCTTTTTGCTCAGGAGACGTCCTTGTCCAATCCTTCCACGCCCGGCTTGCGCCCGGCGCCCACCGCCCATGCCGGGCTGATCGCCTGGGTCGAGCAGATCGCCGCCCTGACCAAGCCCGCCAAGGTTCATTGGTGCGACGGCTCCGAGGCCGAGAAAGAGGCCATCACCGCCGACCTGCTGGCCAAGGGCACGTTGAAGGCGCTGGATCAGACCAAGCGGCCGGGCTGCTACTACGCCGCCTCCGACCCCCGCGACGTGGCGCGGGTCGAGAGCCGCACCTTCATCTGCTCGGATGACCAAGCTGACGCCGGCCCGACCAACAACTGGGCCGATCCGATCGAGATGCGTGAGCGTCTTGACGGTCTGTTCGACGGCTGCATGGCCGGGCGGACGATGTATGTCGTGCCCTTCTGCATGGGCCCGCTGGGGTCCGAGATCAGCGCCTTGGGCGTCGAGATCACCGACAGCGGCTATGTCGCCCTGTCGATGGGTGTGATGACTCGCATGGGTAAGCCGGCGCTGGATCAGTTGGGCGATAAGGGCGTCTTCGTGCCGGCCGTCCATACGCTGGGCGCGCCGCTGGCCGACGGTCAGGCGGACGTGGCCTGGCCCTGCAACGACGACAAGTGGATCGTGCATTTCCCCGAGACGCGGGAGATCTGGTCCTATGGTTCGGGCTATGGCGGCAACGCCCTGTTGGGCAAGAAATGCTACGCCCTGCGCATCGCCTCGATCATGGCTCGCGATGAGGGATGGCTGGCCGAGCACATGCTGATCCTGAAGCTGACGGATCCGAAGGGCCGGGCGAAATATGTCGCCGCCGCCTTCCCCAGCGCCTGCGGCAAGACCAACCTGGCCATGCTTCAACCCAGCCTGCCGGGCTGGACCGCCGAGACCATCGGCGACGACATCGCCTGGATGCGGTTCGGCGACGACGGGCGGCTGTATGCGGTCAACCCCGAGGCCGGCTTCTTCGGCGTCGCGCCGGGCACCAGCTGCAACACCAATCACAATGCGCTGGAGACCCTGGCCTCCAACACCATCTTCACCAACACCGCCCTGACCAGCGATGGGGACGTGTGGTGGGAGGGTCTGACCAAGGAGACGCCAGAAGGTCTGACCGACTGGAAGGGGCGTCCGCACGATCTCGCGTCCGGCGAACCCGCCGCCCACCCCAACGCCCGTTTCGCGGCGCCCGCCAGTCAGTGCCCGGCCATCGCGCCGGAATGGGAAGATCCCAGGGGCGTGCCGATCGACGCGATCCTGTTCGGCGGCCGCCGCGCCAGCGCCGTGCCGCTGGTGACCGAAGCCTTCGATTGGGAACACGGCGTCTTCATGGGCTCGACCGTGGCGTCCGAAGGCACGGCGGCGGCCGAGAACAAGGTCGGCGAACTGCGCCGCGATCCCTTCGCCATGCTGCCCTTCTGCGGCTACAACATGGGCGACTATTTCGCCCACTGGCTGAAGATGGGTCAGGGACGAGACGCCTCGAAACTGCCGCGCATCTTCTTCGTCAACTGGTTCAGAAAGGATCAGGACGGCTGCTTCGTCTGGCCCGGTTTCGGCGACAATGCGCGCGTCTTGAAGTGGATCAGCGAGCGCATCGACGGCGAGGCCGAGGCGGTCGATACGGCGGTCGGTCGCGTGCCGTCAGTCACGGCCTTGGACCTGTCAGGCCTGGACCTGACGCCGGCGCAATTGTCGACCCTGCTGGACGTCGATGCGGGCGTTTGGGCCGAAGAGGCGGCGCTGATCCCCGACTTCTATCGCCAGTTCGGCGAGCGTCTGCCGACCGCCCTGTGGGACCAGCACGCGGCCCTGGTCGCGCGTCTGGACGACGCCGGCGCGGCCTCGATGGCGGCGGAATAGGCGAAAGCCATCTTGCAATAGGGGCGTCGCGGGTCGATCAGACGGCCCGTGACGTCTTCCTCTCCCATCGTGATTGTCGGCGCGGGCGCGCTGGGCCTCTGCACGGCGTTCGAACTGCATCGGCGCGGTCGGGCGGTGTTGGTGGTCGATCCGGGTGAGGTGAACGCCTCGCTGGTGGCTGCCGGGATGATCGCCCCGGCGATGGAATCGGCCATCGACGACGTGTCGGTTGATCGCGCGCGGCTGTTTCGAGCAGGCCGTGATTTGTGGCCCGCGTTCGCGACGGCGGCTGGCATCGCTCTGGCGCATCGATCCGCCGAATGGCGAGGCGGCGATGTGAAGGGGATGGAGACGCGGTTGCGCGCGCTGGGCTTCGACGCGCGGCGCGATGGCGCCAGCGTCACGACCGATGACGATTATCAGGTCGAGCCGACACAGGCTCTGGCGGCGCTAAGGCAGGCGCTGGGCGAGGCTGTCGTAGCTGGGACGGTGACGGCAATCGCCCGCACCGATGGCGGCTGGCGGCTCGAAGTCGGCGATCAGTGGCTGGATGCGGAGGCGGTCGTACTGGCCACCGGCGCCGGGGACGCGATCGCCGGTCTGCCCGAGACCGCGCGCCGTTTGATCGCGGAGATCCAGCCGATCCGGGGACAGATCGGCGTGGCAGCCGCACATCTTGTCGATCATGTCGTGCGCGGGCCGGGCGCCTATGTCGCGCCAATGGCGTCTGGCGCGGCCATCGGAGCGACGATGGAGCCGGGGCGGCGGGATACGGCGCCGGATGCCGAAGCGTCCGAACGCTTGACCCAGGCGGCTTGGGCTGCGCTGGGTCGGTCGCCTGAGCCGCTGTCTATCGAATGGCGCGTCGGCATCCGGGGCGCGACGGCGGATGGTCTGCCGCTCGCGGGCGCGGCGCCCGGCGAAGAGGGTCTGTATTTGGCCTTGGCTCCGCGTCGAAACGGCTGGCTGCTGGGGCCCTTGGTCGGCGCCGTGGTCGCCGATGCGATCGAGGGGCGGACGGCGTCGCCGCACGCCCGCGCCCTCGACCCTGGTCGGTTCTAGCCCTCCATCGCGAACCGGACGGTGAAGTTGACGGTCGCGCCGTCGACAGGCCGGCCGTCCACGGTGCGCGGGTTCATGCGGAACGACCGTGTCAGGCTCTGTGCGGCGCGGCCGAAGCCCTGGCCGCTCGGTGTCTCGCCCACGACCCGGCAGCCGTTCAGGCCGCCGTCCGCATTGACCACGCAACTGAGCGTGGCTGAACCCGGCGTGCCGTTCTCTGCGGCGCGGGTCGGATAGGCGCGCGCCATCTGCGCCGCCGAAGGCCGGCTGGCCCAAGACGGATTGTTGATCACCGACGGCGGACGCGGCGGCGTCTCGACTGTCGCCGTGCCGTCCTCGACGCCGGTGGGGGCGGTGCTGACGATCACTTGTCCGGGCGGCGCCGTGTTGGACGAGTTCTCTGGCGGGGTGAGTGCGATTGTCGGCACATCGACAGGAACGGTCAGCGCCGGCTTGTGGATTGGCGTCGGCGGGGCGGCCGTAACCGTGGGTGGAAGCGGCTTGGGCTCCGGCAGCCTTTGGAAGACGATATCGATGGGATCATCGGGCGTCACTGGTGGCGTCAGCCCGCTCAGCTCGAACCGTTGATTATAAAGCGCCACGCCTGCCGCCACGTGCAGGACGACCGAGACGCCGATGGCGCCCAGCATCCAGCGCGGGATAGGTTTCTTGCGTTCCCCGAAGTCGATCGGGCTGATCAAGCCGGGACCACCGGCAGCACGGATCATCATAACGTCACTCCCTCGTTCACCGCCCCCGCAGCGCCCGTGACTGCAAGTTGAGCGCGCAGGTTGTGGCGGCTTTACGGCGAAGTTTTCCCGTTCGACAAAGGTCGAGGCGTTAACGCGGCCGTTAAGAATTAAGAGTTGGTTAACTACGTTCGCCGACCCTTCGCACATGGGTATCGGAGCGATTCCATCGACAGGCGGAGTAGAGGCGGCCATCCGGCGCGCGTCGAACGCCGTTGGCGTGGACTATGACTTCCTGGTCAAGACCGCGCGGCGCGAGAGCGCGATGAATCCGTCGGCCAAGGCCCCGACCTCGTCGGCCGCCGGCCTGTTCCAGTTCATCGAACAGACCTGGCTTGGGACGGTCAAGCAGCACGGGGCCCAGCACGGTTATGGCCAGTACGCCGACCTGATCCATCGCGGTTCGGATGGACGTTGGCGCGTCGAGGGTTCGGCGCGCAATGTGGTGCTGGACCTGCGGTTCGATCCTCATGCTGCCTCGACCATGGCGGCCGAGTTGACGGCGTCCAACGCCGCCTATCTGCGCGGCCGCACCGGCAAGGAACCGGGCGCGGGCGATCTGTATGCGGCTCATTTCCTGGGGCCGGCCGGTGCGGCGGGGCTTATGGAGGCGATGGATCGCAATCCGGGCGGCAGCGCCGCTGCCTTGTTCCCGGACGCCGCGCGGGCCAATCGCAGCATCTTCTATCGCAATGGACGCGCCGCCACGGTCGCCGAGGTCCACGCCAATCTGCAGCGCACAGCCGGCGAGGGCGCACCCGCCGCCGGAGCCGGCGAGACGAAATACGCCGTGCCGAATCTGAGCGACAAGGACCAGATGCTGGCCGCGCGTCTGGATCGGCTGAAGCAGGATCAAGGGCTGCTTGCGCTACTGCTCGGTCAGGACGGATCGTCGAGCAGCGGCTTCGGCGGCGCTTTCTCGCCAAATGGCAAGGAAACAACCTGAGTCGTTGCATTGCAACCGATGGTAAACCGCCCGTTAAGCATGGCAGTCTCATTCTGGGATCAACGTCCGATTCCATCATGAGCCGTCCATGACCGCCTTCCGCGCCCGCCTGACAGAAGTGGACATTCGACGCCTGATCAAGGCGACGGACGACGACGAGCGGGCCGAGGCGGCGCACAAGCTGTGCCGCAACATGGAGCGCGCGGAACTGAATGAGGTCGACCGGGCGGCGGCGCAGAAAATCCTGCGTCTGCTGGCCAATGACGCCGCCGAATTGGTGCGCCGCGCCATGGCCGTCACGCTGAAGGCGTCCGATCTGATTCCCAATGACGTGGCCCGCAAACTGGCCGGCGATCTGGACAGCATCGCCCTGCCGATCATCGCTTCTTCGCCGGCGTTCAGCGACGAGGATCTGATCGAGATCGTGCGCGCCGGATCGGTCGTGCGTCAGGTCGCCGTGGCGGGGCGGGCGCGGGTGTCGCGCGATGTCGCGACCGTGCTGGCGGCCGAAGGATGCGAGCAGTCGGTTCGCACCCTGGCGGCGAATGACAACGCCGACCTGTCCGAAGGCGCGCTGGCCACCGTCGTCGATCGTTTCGCCGAAGCGCCCGAAGTCCTGACCGCCGTGGCCTATCGCCAGGTCCTGCCGCTGCATGTGACCGAACGGTTGATCCAACTGGCCAGCGAGGCGGTGCGCGAACATCTAATCAGCCATCACGCTGTGGCGCCGGAAACCGCGATCCGTCTGGCCCAATATTCTCGTGAGCGGATGACGGTGGATCTGGTCGATCAGGCCAGCGTCAGCACCGATCTGGCGGCCTTCATGGCCCAGCTGAACGCCCGTCGCGTCCTGAACGCATCGCTGTTGCTGCGCGGACTGGCGCGGGGTCAAATGGCGATGTTCGAATATGGGCTGGCCGAGTTGGCCAACACGCCGCATCACCGCGCCTGGCTGATGGTGCATGACGCCGGACCGCTCGGGCTGAAGGCCATCTATGATCGCGCGGGTTTGCCGCCGCGCCTGTTCCAGGCCTTCCGCGCGGGCGTCGACACCTGGCGCGCGCTGGCGGCGGAGGGGATCGACACGTCGAGCGCCTATTTCCGCGATCAGATGCTGGAGCGGTTCCTGACCCAGCGTCCGGCCGTCCTGCGCGACGATCTGGCCTATCTGATGGAGCGGCTGGATCAGTCGCCGTCGCTCAGCCTGGCCGCCGCCAACGCGGCCTGATCCTGAGAGCCTGATCCACGGCATCGACGAGATCGCGAAGCGATCCGTCTCAACCGATCAGGCTCAAAGAAAAGGCCCGCCGGACACGACGGGCCTTTCGCAAACGGCTGGAGGGACGATCAGCCTGCGAGGTGATCTGCGACGCGGGCTTCCAGGGTCTCGGCCAAGGCGCGGCCGGTCGGATGTTCGTCGGTCTTGATCTGATCGCGGACGACGGCGCGGATGGCGTCGATATGGGCGTCCAGGATGGCGATGGGCGCGGCCATGCGGCGATCGGCATCGTCCAGCATCTTGCACAGTGAACCGGCGATGCGCGTCACCAGCGGATATTCGTAGGTCGTGCCCAAGCCCTTCAGATCATGAGCTCGGAAATACAGAGCCTCGGCGGTGGCGGGAGTGTAGCCCTGCTCACGGATGTCGGCCTGGGCCTTGTCCAGCTTGACGATCTCGTCGTTCAGCCATTGGCCGAACTGGGCCGACATGGCTTTCAGCGCCTCCTCAGCCTTGGCGATGGCGTCGGCGTTGATGCCGAAGCCGCCGCCGACCTTGAGCCGCAGCGAGTTGGTCGGAGGGGTGATCTGCGCCGGATTGCTCATGGCGGGCTCCATAGGACGTTCACCCCAAGATACGGTAGCGGGCTTAAGAAGCCGTGACCGATCAGTTGGCGAACTGTTCGGCCATCACCCGCTCGTCGAACGACCGGCCCGCATCGAAGAGCATGGTCAGGGTGACGTCACGACGCTCTCGCACCTCGACGCGGGCGACGCGGCGGACCTCGAAGTTATCGGCGGTCGCCGAAACCGGGCGTTTGTCGGCCTCCAAGACCTCGAACCGCACCTTGGCGCCGTGCGACAACAGGGCGCCGCGCCAGCGACGCGGCCGGAAGGCGCTGATCGGCGTCAGAGCCAGGATGCGGGCGTCCAGCGGGATGATCGGGCCGTGTGCTGACAGATTGTAGGCGGTCGATCCCGCAGGCGTCGCCACGAGGCAGCCATCGCAGGACAGTTCTTCCAATCGCACGCGCTCATCGACGGTGATCCGAAGCTTGGCCGACTGGCGCGTCTGGCGCAGCAGCGACACCTCGTTGATGGCCAGGCCGGTGTGGACCTCGCCGCTTTCGGTCCAGGCATCCATCTGCAGAGGGTGGATGACCGTCCTTTCGGCCGTCGCGATCCGCTCAAGCAGACCGTTTTCGTCGTAGTCGTTCATCAGAAAGCCGACCGACCCCCGGTTCATCCCGTACACGGGCGTACGCTGGCGCAGGTTGCCGTGCAGGGTTTCCAGCATCTGCCCGTCGCCGCCCAAGGCCACTATTACATCGGCCTCGTCTTCGGTCACGGCGCCATAGCGGGCGATCAAGGCCTTGCGCGCCGCCTGGGCTTCGGGCCGGTCGCTGGCGACGAAGGCCAATCGGGGCGATGACGGCAGGGGAGAGGGGCTTGACTGTGTCACTGGGCGACGTGGCCCGAGCTTGGGCGCAGAGTCAAACGGTCGCGGGCTTGTGCATCATCTGATGGAAGGCGCGAGAGGCGGCGTGCGCGCTCATCGGCGTCGCCTTCCAGCCGCCGTCGGCAGGCATTCCGCCCGAAAGCTTGCGCACCTCGACCAAAAGGGAGGCGAAGACGGCCTTGTCCACGCCCACGGCGATGCATGCCAAATAAAGCGGCTCGGCGGTCGGAGCCCGGATGGCGTGATGCACCTGAGCCTCGCTGAAGCCGCCCAGAACCGCCAGCGTCTGTTCGAACAGTTCGAAACGCTGTTCTCGTAGCGCGCGGACCAGCAGACCGGGGCGCAGCTGGCCGGCGGCTTGAAGCTTTTCCACCAGTCGTCGTTCTGCATCGATGCGTGCGCGATCCTCGGTCATCCGGGCGGACATGGCGCGCCACTCGGGACTACCGACAGCCTTCGCCGCCGCGTCCTGAACCGCCGCATTCAACTGGGCGTCGTCGATGCGGAAGCGTTCACCGATCGACTGACGCAGAGCCTGGCCGACCCATTGATAAAGCTGCTGAGCCAGTTGTTCGTTCAGCCTGGGGTGACGCGTCAACGGCGCCCGCAGGCCCGCGACGCGGCGCGAATGATCGACCAGCTTGCGCATGGCGTCTTCGCTGATGTCGGCCGTGCGGTTGGAAGCCAGCGCCGTCATGGTGACGGGTTCGGCGCGATCGACGATGGTGTCCACGACCGGCCGCGCCAGCTGCGGACGCCGGGCGACGGCGATTTGATGCTCCAGCGTCGCCTCGATCAGCAGGCGTATCAGGTCGGCGTTTTGAAGAAGCGGGCTGGAAGTGATGACCGGGCGGGCGATCTCGATCTCATCCAACGCCAGCATATTGACCAGCGCAGGCGGCGCCCAGTCGACGCCCGCGATCCGTTCGGACAGGGCCAGTCGAATATCCCGCTCGGCCTGGGCTGTCAGAGCGAGGAAGATGTCGCTGAGCAGCGGCGCGACCTTGGGTGGCGGCGGATTGGATTCACACAGCGAGGTGACCTTCAGCAGCAGGCGCTGACGGTCGTCGGCCGAACGGCTGCTGGCCAGCGCCAGAAGCTCAGACACAGTCCGGTCGTCCCAGGCGTCGCGGGGCGGCTCCAGTTGAACGACAGACAAGGCGGCTCCCCGAACCGGCGACGATGCTTAACCATATGCTTGCGTGATGAAGACCGGGTTAAGCAAGGCCGCCGCAGGGGGTGACGTCACGTCAACGGCGGCCTTGTCGGCTTGACGACGCGACCGCGCGGGGTGACGGTTTGTAAAAGCCCATCCAGAGGCAGGAGGAAATCATGGCGGACGGAACCAGTCCCTCGATCAAGTCGCGCGTGTCCGAAGCCGAATGGCAGGTCCGTGTCGAGCTTGCGGCTCTCTATCGGCTGGTCGCCTTGAACGGTTGGGACGACATGATCTTCACCCATATCTCGGCGCGCGTGCCCGGGCCGGAGCATCATTTCCTGATCAATCCGTACGGCTTCTACTTCGACGAGATCACGGCCTCGTCGCTGGTGAAGGTCGATCTGGAAGGGAACATCGTCCAGGACACGCCCTATTTCATCAATCCGGCGGGCTTCACCATCCACTCGGCCGTCCACGCCGCGCGCGAAGACGCCAAGTTCGTCATCCATCTACATACAGTGAACGGCGTGGGCGTCGCCGCTCAGGCCGAGGGTTTGCTCCCCGTCAGTCAGAACGCGTGTTTACTGCAGCATCAGGTTGCGTATCATGGGTACGAAGGGTTGGCCCTGAACCATGACGAACGCGAACGTCTGGTCGCCGACCTGGGGGACAAACCGCTGATGCTGCTGCGAAACCACGGCACGCTGGCGGTCGGGGAAACGGCGGCTCAGGCATGGATCGGCATCTTCTTTCTGGAGAGGGCCTGCGCGCAGCAGGTTGCGGCGTTGTCCGGCGGGCGCGAGCACATCCTGTTGGCGCCGGACGAGGCGCAGGCCGAGACCAAGGAGCAGGGGCGCGGCATCGGCTTCATCTCGTCGCTGGCCTGGCCGGGCGCTCTGCGACAGTTGGATCGCAAGTCGCCGGGCTACGACGCCTAAATCTTTCCGTCGCGGGGGCGCTGGTCCTCGCGGCATTGACGCCGACTCAAGTCGTCGCCGGGGCCTGGGCCCAGCCGAAGGGCAAGGGCCAGGCCATCGTTAAATACGAGCGGCTGAGGGCCGACACGGGCTTCGACGCTACTGGCGAGGAGCGTGCTCTGCCCGGCCGGCGGCGTGACGCGACCTTGGGTCTATTCGCTGAATACGGCGTGGCGGATCGGTTGACGCTGCAGCTGAAGGCGGACTGGCAGGACGGCGAGGACGCTTTCGTCGATTACAACGGGCGCGGCCCCATCGAGATCGGTGCGAGCTGGCAGGTCTGGCGCGACGACCGGAACGCCGTCAGCTTTTACGGCGGCTACACCCAGGCCGGGGAGGGGCGCAACGCCGGCTATGCTGCGCCGGGCGTCGGCGATCACGATTGGGAGGCGCGAGTCTCGGTCGGCCGGTCCCTCGGCGAGATGGGCGAGCGCTGGGGAATGGACGGCGCATTTGTCGAGCTTCAGGCCGTACGCCGTCTGCGCGACGGCTTGCCGGATGAAACCCGCATTGACGCCACGGCGGGCGCCCGGATAGGCGAGGATTGGATGGTGCTGGGTCAGGCGTTTGGCGGCGCGGCTGACGGCGGGGCGCGCTGGCTATCCTTGGAAGCCTCGGTGGTGCGTGATTTCGGCGCCTGGAGCGTGCAGGCCGGATGGAGACAAACCGTCGCAGGCCAGGAGATTCCCATCAGTCGCGGGCCGGTTCTTGCGATCTGGCGACGATTTTAGGGAAGATTTCCGCGACGGAAAATGTGATGCGGCACGTTACTGATACGTAACATTGCGCGCACTTCATTACCCGGTAATGCATGCGGCGTCCCCCTGACCGAGAGCCCCCCGCGTGATCAAACGTCACTTCTTCTTCGTCGCCGCCGCTATCCTGCTTGCTCTGATGGTCGTCGCCGCCATCGTCAAAGTCTCCGCTGGAGATGAAAAGAAGGCGGCAGGGCCGGGCGGTGGTCGCGGACGCGGAGCGCAGCAGGTGTCCGAGGCCGTCGTGGCGCAGCGACCCTTCTCGGATCAGATTCGCGTTTTGGGCGTGGCGCGCGGCGAACGGTCGGTGAACGTGACCTCTTCGACCACCGAACTGATCACCCGCGTCTTGTTTGCGGACGGCCAGTACGTCTCGGCCGGCGCGCCACTGGTCGAACTCCAAGCGCGTGAAGAAGACGCCGCCATTATCGAGGCCCGCGCCAACGTCAATCAGGCTCAGCGCGAATACGACCGCTACAAAGCTCTGGCCGACCGGGGCGTCGCGCCCCAGGTCATGCTGGAACAGGCCGAGACCGCGCTCGAAACCGCCCAGGCGTCGCTACAGGCGGCCCAGGCGCGTCGCGGCGATCGGATGATCCGGGCGCCGTTCTCCGGCCGTGTCGGTCTGACCACGGTGACGCCCGGCACGCTGATAAACCCGGGCGCGGTGATCACGACGCTGGACGACACCTCGACGATCCGCGTCGATTTCCCCCTGCCTGAGCGCTATCTGAACCTTCTGCGTCCCGGCGCCCAGCTGACCGCGACGGCGGATGCCTATGGCGATGAACCCTTCACGGGCCGGATCGCCCTGATCGACACGCGCGTCAACGAAACGACCCGCGCCGCAACGGCGCGCGCGGAGTTCCCCAACCCCGGCGGTCGCATCCGTCCCGGCATGCTGATGCGTGTGGCGGTTCAGCAGGGCCAGCGTCAGAGCGCCGCCGTGCCCGAGTCGGCCGTGCAATACGAAGGCGCCGGCGCATTCGTCTATCGCATCGCGCCCGGCCAGAACGGCTCCACCGCTCAGCGGGTCGAGGTCGAAACCGGGGCCGTCGAGAACGGCTTCGTTGAAATCCTGTCCGGCATTGAGGCGGGCGACCGCATCGTCGGATCGGGCCTGAACCGTATTCAGCCGGGCGCACCGGTCAGCGTGGGCGGCCAGGGTCGCAAGTCGGGTGCCGCCAAATGATGCTGTCCGATGTCTCGGTCCGGCGGCCCGTCTTCGCGGCCGTCGCGGCCATCGTGCTGTGCGTCATCGGCGCAGCGGCCTTCTTCTTCCTGCCCGTGCGCGAACTGCCGGACGTCGATCCGCCCATCGTCTCGGTTAACACCAGCTACGCCGGCGCCTCGGCCGAGGTGATCGAGAGCCGCATCACCGAGCCTGTGGAGCAGCAGATCGCCGGCATCCAGGGCGTCGAACGCATCAATTCGACCAGCCGCGACGGACGCTCCAACGTGAACATCGAGTTCTCGCTGGACCGCAATATCGACGACGCCGCCAACGATGTGCGCGACCGCGTCAGCCGCGTGGTCGGCCGCCTGCCGGATCAGGCCGACCCGCCCGAGGTAGCCAAGGCCGATTCCGACAGCCAGCCGATCATCATTGTCTTCCTGCGCTCGACCAGCATGAACCGGCTTCAGCTGACCGATTACGCTGACCGCTATCTGATCGACCGCATGGCGACGGTGCCCGGCGTGGCCCAGGTGAACATCTATGGCGAGCAGCGCTATTCGATGCGGATCTGGCTGGATTCCGCCGCCATGGCGGCGCGGGGCCTGACGGTCAACGACGTCGAGACGGCCCTGACGAACCAGAACGTCGAACTGCCCGCCGGCTCGCTGGAATCGACGGACAAGGACTACACCGTCCGCGTGGCGCGCACCTACGCCCTGCCGGAAGACTTCCGCCAGTTGCCCATCGGCACGCGCGGTTCGGCCTCGGCCTCAGCGACAGTCGCCACAGGGACGGGCAGCGGCTCGTCAGCCATCATCCAGGGGCAGCCGACCTATGTGACGCGCCTTGGCGACATCGCCCGCGTTGAGGAGGCGCCGGAAGAAGATCGTCGTCTGTTCCGCGGCAACGGGATGGATCAGATCGGCCTGGCCGTGACCCGTCAGGCGCAATCCAACGACCTCGCCATCTCGGACGGTGTCCACAAGATGATCGAGGAAATCCGGCCGACCTTGCCGCCGGGCGTGACCATCGAGGTCGGATCCGACAACTCGGTCTTCACCTCTCACGCCATCGACGAGGTCTGGATCACCATCGGCATCTCCATGGCGCTGGTGGCCCTGGTGAACTTCATCTTCCTGGGCAGCCTGCGGGCCGCGCTGATCCCGTCCATCGTGGCGCCGATCTGTCTGCTGGCGACCTTCATCGTCCTGGCGCCGTTGGGCTTCTCGCTGAACCTGCTGACCTTGCTGGCACTGGTTTTGGCCATCGGCCTCGTGGTCGATGACGCCATCGTGGTGGTCGAGAACATTCAACGCCGTCTGGACCACGGCGAGCCGCCGCTGGTCGCCGCCGAGCGTGGCGCGCGCCAGGTCTTCTTCGCGGTCGTCGCCACCACCATCGTTCTGCTGTCAGTGTTCGCGCCGCTGCTGTTCCTGCCGGGCTATGTCGGACGTCTGTTCGTCGAACTGGCCGCGGCGATCGCGGCGGCCGTGGCCTTCTCCGCCTTCCTGGCGCTCAGCCTGTCGCCGATGCTGGCGTCCAAGATTCTGCGACCCGCCCATGGCGGCGGCTGGGTGGCGCGCAAGGTCGACTGGGGCATGGACCGGCTGAAGTCGTCCTATGGCCGGTCGCTGGACATGCTGTTGGGGCGTCGCATCGCCGTGATCGGCGTCGGCGCCCTGATCCTTCTGGTCGCAGCGGGGGCGGGCGGCATCTTCCTGACCTTGCCCAACGAACTGGTGCCGGACGAGGATCGCGGCCGGGTCACGGTGCGCGTCGCCGGGCCCGAGGGCGCGGGCTTCGACTATACCCGCAAGATCATGCTGGGGCTGGAGCCTCTGCTGGCCGAATACAAGACCAGCGGCGAGGCCGACAGCTATCTGGTGTCCGCGCCCGGCTTCGGCGGCGGCAGCTTCAACTCGGGCAATGCGGTCCTGACGCTCGCCGATTGGTCCAAGCGCGACCGCTCGGCGGCCGAGATCGCTCAGGAACTGAACGGCAAGCTGCGCGGCCAGACGGGCGCCCAGGTCAACGCCTCGACCCCCGGCGCCTTCCAGCGGGGCGGCGGCAACTCCGACTCCATCGAGCTGATCGCGACCGGCAGCGACTATCAGCAGATCTACGCCTGGCTTCAGCCCATGCTGGCCGCCGCCCAGGCCAACCCCGGCTTCTCGCGTCCACGCTTGAACTATGAGCCGAACTCCCCGCGTCTGCTGGTCGATGTCGATCCACAGAAGGCCGCTGCCTTGGGCGTTTCGTCACAGTCGATCGGCCGCACGCTGGAGACCATGTTCGGCTCTCGCCGCGCCACGACCTACATCAAGGGCGGTCAGGAATACGATGTCATCCTGCAGACCGAGCGCGACAATCGTCGCGAGGTCGCCGACCTGGAAGCCCTGTATGTCGCGACCGGGGGCGGCCAACTGGTGCCGCTGTCGGCCGTCGTCACGACCAAGACCAGCGGCGACACCCCGGACCGTCGCCGTCTGGATCGGCAGCGCGCGATCTCCCTGCAGGCCGACCTCAATCCCGGCACCACGATCGACGACGCGATCCAGTTCTTGAACGCCGAGGCGGCGAAACAGCCGCAAGGGGCTGTCGTCACCCAGTGGGGCGGGGCGGCGCGCGATCAGCAGGAGGCGGGCGGGGCCGTGTTCGCGGCCTTCGGCCTGGCGCTGTTGCTGGTTTTCCTGGTTCTGGCGGCTCAGTTTGAAAGCTGGATTACGCCTGCGGTCATCATGCTGACGGTGCCGCTGGCGGCGGCGGGCGGGCTTTTCGGCCTGCTGATGGCGGGCTCCAGCCTGAACATCTACAGCCAGATTGGTCTGATCATCCTGATCGGGGTGGCGGCCAAGAACGGCATTCTGATCGTCGAGTTCGCCAATCAGCTGCGCGACCAGGGACGGTCGATCCGGGAGGCGATCATCGAGTCGTCATCCTTGCGTCTACGTCCGATCATCATGACCTCGATCGCAACCGCCTTCGGCGCCCTGCCGCTGGTGCTGTGGCAAGGCGCAGGCGCCGGCAGCCGTCAGACCATCGGCGTGGTGATCTTCACGGGCGCCATCTTCGCCACCGTCCTGACCCTGTTCGTGGTCCCGGTGATCTACGGCGTCTTGGCACGCTTCACCAAGTCGCCGGAATGGACCGCCCGCAAGATCGAGGAGTGGGAAGCCCAGGAACTGCGCGAAGGCGGCCCCAGGGAACTGCCCGAGGCCTGACCGATCATGCGGCGGGCGCAGGCTCCGGCTTGTAGCCCGTCTCCACCTTCAGGAAGGCGATGACGTCGCGGCGATCCGTGGCGTCGGGCAGACCGGGGAAGGTCATCTTGTTGCCGGGCAGGAAGGTGCGCGGGTTTTCCAGCCAGTGATCCAGCTTCTCGGCGTCCCAGGTGAAGGTCGCCGTGCGCATGGCGTTGGAATAGTTATAGCGCGGGCGATCGCCCGCCTTGCGGCCGAACACGCCGTACAGGTTTGGCCCGGCCATGTCGGGGCCGCCCTCGCCGATGGTGTGGCAGGCGCGACAGCGCGCAAACGCCCGACGCCCGTTCTCGAGATCGCCCGCATTGTAGGGGGCGGGCAGGGAGGCCAGCAGGGTCGCCTTTTCCACATCCGTCAGCACATGAGCCGGCGCGGCAGGCGTGGTTGCGGACGGCTCGCCCTGACCACAGGCGGCCAGGGTCAAAAGCGGGGCCAGAAGAAGGGGGGCGACGAGGGCGTGGCGTGTCATGGCGGCTTCCTGTTTGCCTTGTGATAGCGCAACGCACCGGAGCGGCAATTGGTCAAGCTGTCCTGCTGGACGTAGCCCCCTCGCACCTGATAATCAGTGTCAAAGAAACGCGGAGCCGTGGGGGAGCGGCCTCGCCCGTGCGAGCGTAGAATTGACCGACACCATCAAGTTGAGCCAGGCCCGACGCGGCGATCGCGGCGTCATCGTTCAGGTGGGCGCCCATTGTCACCATCAGGGCGAGGCGGTCGAACTGGAACGCCGTCTGCTGGAACTGGGCTTTGTCGAAGGCGCGCAGATCGAACTGCTGCACGAAGGTCTGTTCGGACGCGACCCCATCGCCATGAAGGTGGACGATATGCGCGTTGCCCTGCGTCGTCACGAGGCGGAAAGCCTGTCGATCCGGCTGGGCGCCGCCTGATGGACATTGCGCTGAAGACTGCTCGCGTCGCTCTGGTCGGCAATCCCAATAGCGGCAAGACGGCGTTGTTCAACGCCCTGACCGGCGCCCACCAGAAGGTCGCCAATTACGCCGGTGTGACGGTGGAGCGTAAGGAAGGCCTGATCCGCGCCGCCTCGGGCCGGACGATGTCGGTGCTGGACCTGCCCGGCACCTATTCCCTGCGCGCCCGCAGTCCGGACGAGGAGGTCACCCGCGACGCCGTCTTGGGGCGATTGGTCGGCGAGACGCCGCCCGACGTCGTGGTCTGTGTCGCCGACGCCACCAATCTGCGCCTGGTCCTGCGCCTGATTCTGGAGCTGAAGGCCGTCGGCCGGCCGATGGTTCTGGCGTTGAACATGTACGACATCGCCCAGCGCCAGGGCCTGCGCATCGACCTGGAGCGACTGCGCGCCGAACTGGGCGTGCCGATCATCACCACCGTGGCCACGCGCAAGCGCGGCATCGACGATCTGGTCGCCGCCATTGAGGACCAGGCCGCCGTCGCGGCCGTGACCGAAAGCCAATGGCGCAGTCCGGACGCCGCCGAGCTACGAGCCGCCGCCCGCGAAGCCGAGCGGATCATGAAGGCCTGTGTCCGGCCGCCTGAACGGCCCGATACCCTTACCGGCAAAATCGACTCGGTGCTGCTGCATCCGGTCGGCGGGCTGCTGATCCTGTTCGCTTTGCTGTTCGTGATGTTCCAGGCGGTGTTCAGCTGGGCCGCGCCCGTAATGGACGGGATCGAGGCCGGCATCGCCTGGTTGGGCGGCTTGGTCGCCAACGTCCTGCCCGACGGTCTGCTGCAAAGCCTGATCGTGGACGGCATCATTTCCGGCGTCGGCAGCGTGCTGGTGTTCCTGCCGCAGATTCTGATCCTCTTCCTGTTCATCATCGCGCTGGAAGACTTCGGCTATATGGCCCGCGCGGCCTTCCTGATGGACAAGATCATGGGCGGGGCGGGGCTGCACGGCCGGGCCTTCATACCCCTGCTGTCCAGTTTCGCCTGCGCCATTCCCGGCGTCATGGCGGCGCGAGTGATCGATTCGCGACGCGATCGCCTGACCACCATCCTGGTCGCCCCGCTGATGACCTGCTCGGCGCGCATCCCGGTCTATACGCTGATCATCGCCGCCTTCATTCCGAACGAGACGGTCTGGGGCTTCGCCAATCTGCAAGGCCTTGTGATGTTCGGCCTCTACGCCGCCGGGATCGTCAGCGCCCTGATCGTGTCCCTGCTGATCCGCAAGGTGTTCTGGCGAGGGGCGGTCGAGCCCTTCATGATGGAGCTTCCGGCCTACAAGACGCCGGACCTGCGCAGCGTGGGCTTCAATCTGTGGCTCCGGGCCAAGATCTTCCTGAACCGCGCGGGCCGCATCATCCTGCCGCTCGTGATCATCTTGTGGGTGCTGGCGACCTTCCCCTATCCGCCGGAGAATGCGACCCTGCCGGCCATCGACTATTCGTTCGCGGGCATGATCGGCCGGGCGCTTGAGCCCATTTTCGCGCCCATTGGCTTCAACTGGCAAATGGTGATCGCCCTGATCCCCGGCATGGCGGCGCGCGAGGTCGCGGTGGCGGCGCTTGGCACGACCTACGCCATCGCTGACGCCGAGAATGCAACCGGGCTTCTGGCCTCGACCCTGGCGTCGCATTGGTCGCTGGCGACGGCCTTGTCCTTCCTGGCCTGGTACATCTTCGCGCCCCAATGCGTGGCGACGCTCGGCGTCGTACGGCGCGAGACCAACTCGCTGAAATGGACCTGGATCATGATCGGCTACATGTTCGGTCTGGCCTATCTGGCCTCGTTCGTGACCTATCATGTGGCGGTGGCGCTCGGAGGCGGTTAAGCCTGAACGGTTCGCCGCCTTCGGGACGCCCTGATGAATCCTGTACTCGCCGCTGCCGTCATGGGCGGGCTGGGCCTGATCGTCGGCAGTTTCATCGCCGCTGTCAGCGTTCGCCTGCCGCGCGACGAGGACATCGTCGTTGCCCGCTCGCGGTGCCGAGGCTGCGATCAGACGCTCCGTCCCTGGGAGCTTGTGCCGGTCTTCAGCTGGCTTGCCTTGCGCGGGCGGTGCGCGCGATGCCACACGCGGATTTCGCCGCGTTATCCGCTGATCGAACTGGCGTCGGCTGGCGTCGGCATCTGGGCCGGGGTGTGGGGCGCGACAGGCGCCGCCTCGTCATTCATGATCGCCGCTACGGCCGTTCTGGGTTGGCAACTGTTGCTGATCGCCATCGTCGACGGTGAACACTTCTGGCTGCCGGACAGTCTGACGCTGCCCTTGATCTCTACAGGCGTCACGGTGGCGCTGATTTTGGATTGGGGCCTCGGTTTATCCAGTCTGATTGGCGCGGCGGTCGGGTTTTGTGGTCTGTGGCTGGTCGGCTGGCTGTACCAGCTCGTCCGAAAACGCCAGGGACTGGGGGGAGGCGACCCCTTCCTGTTCGCAGGCGCAGGGGCCTGGGTCGGCTGGATGGGCCTGCCCAGCGTACTGCTGTGGGCCTGCGCGGTCGGGCTCAGTCTGGTCTTCGGTGTTTTGGTGGTCCGGCGCAGCGTCAGCGGATCGGAGAAGCTGCCGTTCGGCGTCTTCCTGGCCGTCGGGATTTGGTTGACCTGGTTGTATGGGCCTTTGGGCCTCTAACGTCCCGTCGTCAGCTTCACGATAATGATGGCCGCCGTATCCAGGATGGCTTCGGGCGTATCGGCCCGCCGCAACAGATCGAAACTGGCCGCCGTCGATTCCGCGATGGAGGCGATCTGGTAGGACGCCAGACGCGGATTGTAATCCTTGGGATGCAGGCCGCTGGCGTGGGCCTGGGCCACACGGCGTTCGATCGACAAGTGCAGCCGGCGCAAACGGCGCACCCGGCTTTCGACGAAGGCGGCGTCGCCATTGTCGGCCAGCATATGTTCGACGCGCAGCACCTGACCGTGGCTGCGCCAGATGGCCATCACGTCCAGAATGAAGGCGCGCGCGATGACGAAGGCCTTATCGCCCGGCCAGTCGGCCTGGAAATGCGCCGCCAGCCCCTGAAAATCCGACGCGGCGACCTCGCACAACGCCAGAACAGGTTCTTCGACCGTCTTGAAATAGGTGTAGAAGTTCGACGGGGATACACCGGCGGCCGAGGCCAGATCGGCGACGCGGATTTCACCGTAATGCCGCTCGTTCAACAGGCGTTGGGTCGCGTCGAGGATCGCCTGGCGGGTTCTGCCGCCTCGCGCACCGATCTTGTGGCCCAGCTTGTTGGTGGTGTCGGCCATATCCCCGATGGTCGAAAGGCGTGGTGCCGGCTGCAGGAATCGAACCCGCGACATCCAGTTTACAAAACTGGCGCTCTACCAACTGAGCTAAGCCGGCCCGCACGGGCGGTGAGCGGCCCTTATGTCCAGCCTCGCGCCCGGACGCAAGGCGCCAGCGCAGGCTTGCGGAGAATCCGACGTCCGACGCCGAAAACAAGCTGAGGTTCGATGATGGTAACCGGTGTCTTTTTGCGGCCCATGTTGTAAGTTTGTTGGATCAAGATCGAGAGGCGACCCAAGCCTCCGCCACGAGGCAATGAGGAACGCTATGGTTCATCTGCTCAAACTGAACCCCGATCGCCTGTTTCCGGCGGACGCCGACACCCGCGCGATCGCGCGTCGTCTGTATGGCGAGATCAAGGGGCTGCCGATCATCAGCCCGCATGGTCATACGGACCCGAGCTGGTTTGCGCTGAACGAACCCTTCGCCAATCCGGCCGAACTACTGATCACGCCCGACCACTACGTCTTCCGCATGCTGCACTCGCAGGGCATGGCGATGGAGGGTCTGGGCGTGCCGCGCGCCGATGGCGGGCCGGTCGAGACCGATCCGCGCAAAATCTGGCGGCGCTTCGCCGAGAACTATCACTTGTTCCGGGGGACGCCTTCGCGGATGTGGCACGACTGGGTCTATGCTGAGGCCTTCGGCATCGACGTGCGCCTGTCGGCCGAGACGGCCGATCTTTATTATGACGTGATCGATGCGGCCCTGAAGACCGACGCCTTCAGGCCGCGCGCCCTGTTCGATCGCTACAATATCGAGGTCCTGACCACGACCGAGAGCCCGCTGGACACGCTGGAGCATCACAGGACCATCGCAGCCTCGGGCTGGCAGGGACGGGTGCTGACCGCCTATCGCCCGGATCCGGTTCTTGACCCGGACTATGAGGGTTTCCGCGACAATCTGAAGATCCTAGCTGAACAGACCGGCCGCGATACGCTGTCGTGGGACGGATACCTACAGGCGCTGCGCGACCGGCGGGCCTTCTTCATCGAAATGGGCGCCACCTCGACCGATCACGGCCACCCGACGGCCTTCACCGCCGATCTGTCCAAGGCCGAAGCCGAGGCCCTGTTCCGCCGTGTCTCGACCGCCCCTGTCAGCGCCGCCGACGCCGAACTGTTCCGCGGCCAGATGCTGACCGAAATGGCCGCCATGTCGGTCGAGGATGGTCTGGTGATGCAGCTTCACCCCGGCAGCTTCCGTAACCACTCGGCCACCGTCTTCAATCGCTTCGGCCGTGACAAGGGCTGCGATATCCCGACCCAGACCGATTACGTCCGCGCGCTGAAGCCGCTGCTGGATCGGTTCGGCTCGGACAGCCGTCTGACTCTGATCCTGTTCACCCTGGACGAAACCACTTACAGCCGCGAACTCGCGCCGCTCGCCGGCCACTATCCGGCGCTGAAGCTGGGACCCAGTTGGTGGTTCCACGACAGTCCCGAAGGGATGCGTCGCTTCCGCGAGCAGGTCACCGAGACGGCTGGCTTTTACAATACCGTCGGCTTCAACGACGACACCCGCGCCTTCCTGTCTATGCCCGCCCGCCACGACGTGGCGCGGCGTATGGACTGCGGCTTCCTAGCCAAACTGGTCGTTGAGCACCGGATGGAGGAGGACGAGGCCCACGAACTGGCTCACGCCCTGACCTATGGCCTGGTCAAGGCGGCGTACAAGCTGTGAGCAGACTGAATCAAGCCGCCCTGACGGGGCTGGCCACCGACGTCGCCGTGCCCGGCTACAACCGCGCCCAAGTGAAGACGGGTGTCGTCCATCTGGGCATCGGCGCCTTCCACCGCGCCCACCAGGCGGTCGTGTTCGACGATGCGATCAGGTCGGGCGATCCGCGCTGGGGCGTGCTGGGCGCTTCGCTTCGGTCGCCCGGCGTACGCGATCAGCTGAACCCGCAGGACGGGCTGTACACCCTGGTCGTGCATGACGGATCGGACGATCATCTGCGGGTGATCGGCGCCTGCGCGGGCGTGATGGTCGGGCCGGAGAACCCCGCCGCCCTGGTCGCCGCCATGGCCGATGCGGGTGTACACATCGTCACCCTGACCGTGACGGAGAAGGGCTATCGCCTCGACCCGGCGACCGGCGACCTGCTGCTGGACGACCCCGATGTTGCGGCCGATCTGGTTGATATCGCCGCACCCCGTACCGCGCCTGGATTCATCGTCGCGGCGTTGCAGGCGCGAAGAGCGGCGGGGCTGAAGCCCTTCACCGTCATCAGTTGCGACAACCTTCCCAATAACGGCAGGCGTATCCGTGCCGCGGTCATCGCCATGGCGCGCCGGATCGACCCGTCGTTGGCGGACTGGATCGAGGCCGAGGGCGCTTTTCCCCAGACGATGATCGATCGGATTGTCCCGGCGACCACCCCCGACGACATCGGCCGCCTGACCACCCGTCTCAGCGTCGAAGACCGGGGGGATGGTGAAGGCTGAACCCTTCACCCAATGGGTAATCGAAGACTGGTTCGCGGGCGAACGCCCGGACTTCGCGTCTCTCGGTGTGCAACTGACCGACGCCGTCGAACCGTGGGAAGAAGCCAAGCTGCGCCTGCTGAATGGCGCTCACTCAGCCATCGCCTATCTAGGCGCTGTGTCGGGTTACAAGTACGTCCATGAGGCCGTCGCGGCGCCGGCTTTCCGCGCCTATATCGAGGCCCTGTGGGACGAAGCCGAAACGACGCTGAACCCGCCGCCGGGTCTGGATATTCCCTCCTATCGTGAGGCGCTGATGGCCCGGTTCTCCAATGCGACCCTGATGCACCGCACGCGCCAGATCGCCATGGACGGCTCGCAGAAACTGCCCCAGCGCCTGCTGGCCGGCGCCGCCGAACGTCTGGCGGCCGGGCAGGGAATTCCGGCCATGGCCTTGGGCGTCGCCGCCTGGATGAAGTGGCAGTCAGGCGTAACCGAAACGGGCGAGAAGGTCGTTGTCGACGATCCTCTGGCGGGCAAGACCTGCGAACTGCTGGCCGCCGCCCACACTGATCAAGCGCGCGTTTCGGTCTTGCTGAGCCTGTCCGCCGTCTTCCCGCCAGCGTTGGCCGCTGACGACCGGTTCGCCGCAGCCGTCACGTCCGCCTATCTGTCGCTAAGCCAGAACGGCGCTGTCGAGGCCGCGCGCCTGGTCGCGGAGTAAATCCATGTCTCGCGTCCTGATCCTGAACCCCGCCGACGACGTCGCCATCGCCCTGGACGACATCGCCGCCGGCGACACACCTGATGGCCTGAACGCGCCGGCGCGCGCCGACATCGACACCGGGCACAAGATCGCCCGCCATGCGGTGGAGGAGGGCGGTCTGGTGCGTCGCTATGGCCAGGTCATCGGCCGCGCCAGGACCGCCATCGCGGCCGGCGATCATGTCCACGTCCACAACCTGGCCATGGCCGAGGACGGGCGCGAGGCCGAGGTCGGGGCCGACTTGCGTCCGCCGGCGCCGTTGTCTGGCGCGACGTTCAACGGCATCGTTCGCCCGGACGGTCGAGTCGGCACGCGCAACTACATCGGCGTCCTGACCAGCGTGAACTGTTCGGCCACTGTGGCGCGCCGCATCGCCGACGCCTTCCCGGACTCCAGTCTGCCTGCGGGCGTCGATGGCGTGGTCGCTTTCACCCACCAGGGCGGCTGCGGCGGCTCGTCGCTCAGCAGCGACGTGACCCTGCTGCAGCGGACTTTGGCGGGGTATGCGAAGCATCCGAACTTCCACTCAATCCTGATTGTCGGCCTAGGCTGCGAGGCGAACCAGATCCCCGCCTGGCTGGCCAACGAAGGCCTCCAATCCGGCCCTCACCTGCGCGCCCTGACCATCCAGGAGGCTGGCGGCACCGCCCGGGCCATCGAAGCCGGGATCGACATCGTTCGTGACCTTGTCGCCGAAGCCGCCACGGTCCAGCGCCAGCTCGTCTCCGCCTCCCACCTGACGGTCGGCCTTCAGTGCGGGGGGTCGGACGGCTGGTCCGGCGTCACCGCCAACCCGGCCCTCGGCGCGGCGGTGGACCTGTTGGTCGCTCACGGCGGCTCTGCCATGCTGTCCGAGACCCCCGAGATCTGGGGCGCCGAACATCTGCTGCTGCGGCGCGCGGCGTCGCAGGACGTAGCCGACAAGCTGAACGCCCGTCTGGCCTGGTGGCGCGACTATGCCGATCGCCACCAGATGGAGCTGAACAACAATCCGTCGCCCCGGCAATCTGAAGGGCGGTTTGACGACCATTCTGGAGAAGTCGCTGGGTGCGGTGGCCAAGTCCGGTTCGACCCCGCTGAACGACGTGATCGGATACGCCGAACCGCTTCAGGCCAAGGGCCTCAGCTTCATGGACAGCCCCGGTTACGATCCGTGCTCGGCGACGGGCCAGATCGCCTCGGGCGCCAATCTGATCGTCTTCACCACCGGCCGGGGCTCGGTCTTCGGCGCCAAGCCCGCCCCGTCGATCAAGGTCGCCTCCAATGCCAAATTGGCGAACTGGATGGACGAGGACATGGACATCGACGCCTCGCCCGTCCTGACCGGGACCAGCCTGGCCGAGGTCGGCGAAGTCATCTTCCGCAAAATGCTCGATGTCGCGTCAGGCGAGCCGTCCAAATCCGAGGCCCTCGGCATCGGCGACAACGAGTTCGTGCCCTGGCAGGTGGGAGCGTATTTGTAGAGGCGGCGAGGGATCCGAAAACCTCAATCGTCGCTTTTTGCCTGAGTAAAAAGAAGGCCCGGAGCTGTTCGCACCGGGCCCTTAGTTTGTCACGCTGGAGGCGTCAGGGAGGGAAGCTCAATACTTCCAGCGTAATCCCACGGCGATCTCTCGGCCGGTGTGACGGTAGTCGGACACGCGGTTGGTCACGTCGACATAACGGTCGGTGTAGGCGTCCGTCAGATTAATGCCTTCGAGCGAGAAGGTCAGGTTCGGCGTGAACTCGTAGGACATGGAAGCATCGACATTGGTGGTGTCGTTGACGCCTTCTTCGGAGTTGCCGTTCGCGCCGGGGAAGGACAGCAGATACTGGCTGCGGTGTGCGACCGAGACGCGGGCCTGGAACGGGCCATCCTCATAATACAGGGTCGCGTTGGCGGTGTTCTTCGACTGGCCCGTCAGGCGATTCTTGCCGGCCGTGCCGTAGCTGACCTCGGAATCAACCCAGGTGACATTGCCGGTGAAGCCGAAGTTGGACCAAAGACCAGGCAGGAAGGTGAAGGGCTGCTGATACTGGACTTCGATCCCCTTCAGCGCGCCACCTTCACCATTCAGGCGACGCGTGACCTGGAAGATATCGGTCGGGCTGGCAGCGCCCTGAAGCAGTTCATTGGGCAGGCCCAGCTGGTTGTAGGGGATGCCGACTGTTTCGGAGGTAATGAAGCTGTCGATGTCCTTGTAGAAGACGGCGGCGGCCAGAAGGCCCTCGTTCTGGAAATACCACTCGACCGAGAAATCGTAGTTGGTGGCGCGGAACGGGTCGAGAAGGGGATTTCCGTAGGAGACTGTGCGGGTGGTCGGTGAGACGCTGCCGCCCGGGGTCAGATCGCCGAGGGTCGGACGGGACATCACCTTGGCGGCGCCCAGGCGAATCACGACGTCGTCACGCGGCTCCAGCGCCAGGTTGAAGGACGGCAAGACGTCGTCATAGTCGTTGTCGGTCGTGACATAGTCATAGGTCGTTACCGGCGGCGTCCCCACTGCGATGGTTTGCCAGCCTTTGGCCGTGACCTCGGTCTGGGCGTAGCGGATGCCGGCATTGCCGCGCAGGACCATGCCTCCGACAGTCGTATTGAAGTCGGCTTGGAAGAAGACGCCCTTATCCGTTTCGTCCACCTCACGCTCGCTGCGATTAGGGACCAAGGGATCGTCATAGAAGCTGAGAAAATCAGCAATCTTGGAAATGTCCGGAACGATGAAGCTGAGATCAGAGCCTGCGCCGGCGCTTACTCCATCCCCGATGCTGACGACGCGTCCGATGCTATCGACCCCGGTCAGTCGATCGGCGCCGGTCGGAGACGTTTTGGTCCGCGTCAGGCCAAAGGTCTCGAACCCATAGGTGCGATACTCGCCGCCGATCTTGAAGGTCAGGGAGTCGGACCAGTCGTAGGCCAATGAGCCGGCGCCGACCTTGTTGTCAAAATTGCCGCCGGCGTTGCTGCGCGTCGCATTGACCAGGGTAAAGCGCTGACCCGAAGTGACGTCAAAGCCGTAGTTGATGCGCGCCGTCGATCATCCTCACGGAAGTCGAAGGTGTAGCCGTTTACGCCCGCGGCCTCGAAGGCATAGGCGACATTGAGCGGCGTGCGGGCTTCGGATCGGTTGGCGCCGACCTTCAGATTGCCATGCAGCCGGTCGCTGAAATCGTGGCGGACGTTCAGAGAGGCTTGGTAGAAGTTGCTTTCGTTGCGGGTGAAGCCGTTTTCGGCGCGAACCAGCATATTGTCGAAGACGCCGTAGGACAGGATGTTCTTGTCGGCGTCGATCGCATAATCGCGCACGACGACGCTGTTGACGTTGGCGCGACTGAACGACCAGGCTTCGATGTTCGGGCTTTCCAGTTCCGAGTTAAAGCGCGACCACAGAACATCGAGCACCGCCTCGGTGCGGTCACTCGGCCGCCATTGCAGCGCGCCCGTCATACCCAGACGATCTTCCTGAGTATTGCCTAGGGTGTAGCGCGGGATGCGGGGATAGTAGGCGTTCAGGACGGCGTCACGTTGCGCCGTCGTGGTGCAGGGAATGCAGCCGCCGAAGTTCTGGCCGCGCCCATAGGGATTGCCGGCGGCGTTGACGTTTGACGGGTCGCCCTTTTGCCAACGCGTCGTGTTGAAGCTGCCCAGAATGGGCGAACGCTCGGAGTAGGCGACCGAGATCAGGGCGCCGAAGGTGCGGTCCTCGTTCGACCAGCTGAGCAGGCCGGCGAGCCGGGGCACCGTCTTCTCCGACAGATCATTGTACGAGCTTTGTACAGACAGTGCGGAGTTCAGGCCGCTGCCGCCGAAGTCGAGAGGGCGGCCCGTCTGCAGATCGACGGTCGCGCCCAGCGAGCCTTCCTCGATCTCGGCCGACTGGGTCTTGCGGACCTTGATGCTGTTGAACAGCTCAGACGCGAACATCGAGAAGTCGAAGCTGCGGTTGCGATTGCCGCCAGACGCAGCCTGGGCTTCGAGGCCGTTGATGCGGGTGCGGGTAAAATCGGAACCCAAACCACGCACCGAGATGGTGGTGCCCTGGCCGTTGACGCGGTCGATGGTCACGCCGGGCAGGCGCTGGATCGCTTCGGCCAGGTTCTGATCGGGGAAGTCGGCCATGTCTTCAGCCAGGATCGCGTCGACGGCGCCGGCCTCGCGGCGCTTGATGTTCAGCGCCTGCTGCAGGCTGGACCGGAAGCCGGTGACCACGATTTCATCGACCACGGTCGCATCCTGGGCGGCGTCTTGCGTGACGGGTGCTGAGGCAGGAGCGGCCTGAGCCGCAGCCGCCGACGCACCCATCAGGGCCGCCAGGGATACGCCAACGGCGCACAGAGTCCGGGTGTTGGTCCGTCGCATTCGTTCTCTCCCCATCCCGGCGTCCATCTGGCACCGGTGTCATTTTGTGGAATATCGTCGCGCATATTCGGATTAGCGAGGTATCGCTTATTGCAACAGCTTCCCGCATTTTGCAACAAGATGATCTCTCGGCCCGGACGCCAAGCCAAAATGACGACAAAGCTCGACATTTCAGCCGTTGGGCCTTGAAAATGTCGATGGTCCTAGGCGCGACGATCGACTTCGACAGCATAGACGTGGTTGGCGCCGTGCATGTTCGACACGAAGACGATCCATTTTGCGTCCGGTGTAAAAGTCAGATTCGGCTCAAGCCTGTAGTCGTGGTTGGACAGATCCACGAGCCGCTCGGCGCGCAGATATTCGACGAAAATCTGGTCTTCCTTGTCGCTGGACGCATCTTCATCAACGATCGGTTCGGGGCGCAACAGGACGAGCCATTTACCGTCGGGCGCATGAGCGACCATGTCGCCGTCGCCGCCGTCGCCAGCGAACAGACGGCCGTCCGGCGAGACGTTGTAATGGACCGACCAGTCATTCTGTTCGACCCGACGATAGACCCGGCGGCCCGTTTCCAGATCGACCGAGGCGACCCAGAAAACCTGGCCGCGCGGGGTTTGCAAGTCATAGAGCACCTGTCTGCCGTCCGGGCTGAACCATTCGTGGCCGAAGATCTCGAAGTTCATCGTCCGCTGATGGGTCTTTCTGAGGCCCGTGCCATCGGCGCGGATAGCCCACATTCGATCCACGCGGTGCCAAGGCCCTTCATGGCAAAAGATGATCTGCTGGGGGTCGGTGGGGGAGAATTGTGTGTGGCCGATCCATTCGTTGGTCTTGTGGATCACGCGTCGCTCGCCCGTGGTCAGATCGATGACGAAGATTTCCATCGGATAGCGCGCGGCCCAGCGTTGAAGCATCCGCACGCCCTTGGCGCGGGCGAAGTTCAGCGGCTTTCCGTCCGGCCCATCCGCTTCGTATTCAGCCTGATCGAAGCGGCGGTTGCGCGGATCGGGTACGGTCGGCTGTAGCGGTTGGCTGTCATAGGCCACGAAGCCCAGGAGCAGGCTCTCATCGGCATTGACCGAATTGATCTGACCGTTCGGTATCCGGCCGATCTCGCGACGCTGCTTGGTGTCGACGTCGATGACGAACAGGGTCTTGGCGCGGTCCATCAACTGGCCTTCGCCAGGCGCGGTCACCGAATAATAGACGTTGCGCCCCTTGCGGCCCGTGAACATCAGGTCGGCGTCATGGTCGGGCACCAGAACATCGACGGCCCAGGTCGCCAGATTGACGGTCGAGATGCCCTGAGGCGTCGAGATGACCATCAGGTCGGGCGCCCCAACCTTCTTCGGCAAGAACATGTTCTTGTAGAAATAGGGCTTTCCGCCCCCGCCATCGGGCGAGACGCGGCGGATGCGATGGCCGGTCTTGGGATCGACCCACTCGGTCGGCACGGGGCCGTCCCAGCGCGGCCGCTCGACCGGCGTCTCTTGAGTCGAGGGCGGGGCGGTGTTGGGCGCGGGCCAGGCGGGGGTCTGTCCCGGCGCCGGTAGGACGGCCGGTGTGGCCTGCCCCTGAGCGGTCGTCGTGGCGAAGGCGCCGACGGCGGGGGCGCTGAGCAGGGCCTTCAGGGCGGTGCGTCTCGAGGTCGTCATTGGGGCGGTCCTCTCGGGTTGTCTGGATTACGGCGCGGGGGTCAGGCCTTCGACGCGGACGGTCCAGCCTTCCTTTGGGAAGCCGGGCGCGTGGCCGCTGGACCCGTCCCAACCCGCCGCCATCAGACCGACGGCCATAAGCAGGGATCCGTTGGACGGGAAATAGGTCTCGGCCGCGCGGCGATACCCCGGACCATCCGGATTGACCGCCATCTCGACCCCGCCGGCGCCCGCGGAAACGGGCACCAGTTCGTCGGCGTGTTCGTCCAGGTGAACGCGCGGGGTCATGCCGGTTACGCCCCACTGATTGTTCTTCAGGTCGGCGAACAGCCAGTTCACCGCCTTGTCCGGTTCGCCAAGGCGAGCCGCCGTCATCGCCATCATCGGGAAATCCCAACCCCAGGTCTGGCGGACGTCCCAGTTCTGCTCCACCGCTTCAAACGTGCGGCGCATGGCGGCGGGATCGATCCGCGCGCCGGGAATGAAGCCATAGGCCATCAGGAAGGAGGGATGGTCTCGGTTCTTGCACTGAGCCGCCGCCGCGTGTCGGCGACAGACGTCGGACATGGCCGCCTCCCAGAAGTCCGGTACGCTCTCGACAGGCAGATACAGGCCGTCCCTCATCGGCGGCGGCGCGATCTTGGCCAGGGCCTGATCCCAGTCAGCGCGGCGGGCCTGACCCTTGCGTTCGCGCCACTGTTGCGCGGTTTCCAAGGCCCAGCGGAAATACTCGACTTCGAACGTCGGGTTCACCGTGGTCAGGGGATCATAGTTTTCCTGCGCCGGGATCATCGGCGTGCCCAGGTTCAGCCGGCCGTCGCGTTCGATAGGCCAGGTGGCCAAAAGATCGGCCGTGGCTTCGACGACCTCGCCGTATCGATCCAGCACGGCCGGATCCTTCTCGGCCCGCCAGACCAGTTCGGCCAAAAGGATTGGATGCGGCTGCTGCCACATGATGAAGGGCGAAACGAGGCTGGGGCTATTGCGACCCTCTGGCCCCACCATCTTGGGCCACCAGGCGCCCCTGACGTTATGACGGGCGGCCTCGGCGCGTGCATTGTTCAGATTGCCGACATACCAGGGCAGACTGCGCTCCAGCATGTCGGCGTGGCCCCACATGGCCTGCCAGCCGGCGTGCCAGGGATGCATTTCCAGGTGGAACTTGCCGTACCAGCTGTTGGAGAACAGGCCTTCTTCCTGCGGCGGCAACTCGCCGGCGCCGTTTACGGCCGACAGGTATTGCGAGAGGACGACGCGACGCTCCAACTCGGCCGCTCGCGGATCGGTAGAGCCCGTGAAATCCACAGCGCCGCCCTGGGTCCAGAAACTGTTCCAGTGTGCAGTCGTCGCCTGGACGCTGGCGGAGTAAGCAGGCGTCTTCTCAACGGGCTCGTGCTGATCGAAGCGGACCATAACGGTCAGGCGGTCGCGACCAGCAGCGGCCACGCGGAAGGCGTCGGGGCCGCTTTGTTCGATCTTACCGGATGCGGTGATGCCGGAATAATAGGTGGTGTCGTCCAGGGTGCGGCGAATGTGGACGTCGCCTGTGTCGGAGGCGACGATATTCAGGCTTTGGTCGCCATCACGCTCGAACGTCGTCGGGTCGGGATTGCTGGCGGGGTTCACGCCCGGATAGCGGACCTGGACGCCCAGGCCCTGAGATGAGACGAGGGGCGAGGCGATCTCGATCATGACCATGTCTAAGGTCGGGTGGACGCGGGTCACGATCTCGACCGACTGGCCATCGTAGGTGAAGCGGCTAGTCAAGGCGCCGGACCACAAGTCCAGCGTCTGCCGCGTGTTTGCGATCTTGGCGAAGTCCAGCGCTTCGCCGTCGGCGAAGGTCAGACCGATGCGACTAAGCGAGAACCGGTGCGGATTGGCCCGCAGCCAGGTGTAGGCGGGTTGCGTCTCGGCCACGGACCACGACTTCATCCAGGCGTAGGGCTGTTCGCCCCGGCCCGGCACGGGCACATCGATCAGGCCGTCCTGTTCCGTATAGCCGTGCGGGTTAGGAAAGCTGTGCCAAGCCCATTGGGCCATGGTCAGCAGAGGCGCGAGTTCCGAATACTGCTCCGGGAAGGTTTGAAGCCCGGTGATGTCGGCGGTGAAGCCCAGGTCGCCGTTGCCCAGCATGATCGGGGCATGGCGATCGATGGCGGTCAGGGTCACGTTATGGCGCGTGACCAAGGCGTAGCGGTCGATGGGAGACGCCGGCGCCAAGGCGGCGGTGGGCGCGACCGTTTGGGCGCAGGCGGCCGTGGAACCGGCCAACAGCGTGAAGGCGAGGAGGGCGGTGCGAAGGCGCATCACTTCGCCTCCGCCTTCAGCCCCAGCCCCGCACCTTTCCAGCCGTACCAGGCGACGACGGCGAAACAGGCGGCGGGCAGGAGGAAGGCGACATTGGCGCCGTAGAGATCGGCGATCCGGCCCATCGGCCAGGGCAGCAGAACGCCGCCGCCAATGGCCATGACCATCAGGGATGAGGCCCTCTTAGTGCCGGCGCCCAGGCCGGCGGTGCCCAGGGCGAAGATGGTCGCGAACATGGCGGACATGAAGAAGAAGACGGCCAGCAGGGCGATGGGCGAGACCTTGTCGATGCCGGCGGCGACAATCAGCGTCAGCACGACATTGATGATGCCATAGGTCGTCAGAAGCACGCGTGGCTTGATCTTCAGCAGCAGGGCGGTGGCGAAGAAACGACCCACCAGATAGCCGATCGCCGCCAGCGACAGCATGAAGGCGCCCTGCTGCGAGGTCAGGCCCTTCCAGTTGTGCGTCACCAGATTGATGAAATAGGCGCCGATGCCGACCTGGGCGCCGATATAGAGGGCTTGGGTGATCACGCCGGCGACGAAGTGAGGCTGTTTGGACAGCGGCAGGGCGGGGGCGTCACCTTCCACCGCGCCGCCGTGGTCGGACAGGCCGGTCTCCGGCAGACGGGCGCGCCAGACGGCGAGGGCGAACAGGACCACGCCGACGGCGATCAGCCCATAGACGATCTGGATCGAACGGGTCGCGCCGCCCAGGGCTTCTGTCGTCGTCGGGCTGAAAAAGACCGCGCCGCCGATCAGGGGGCCGAAGAAGACGCCTAGGGCGTTGAACGATTGAGCCAGGTTCAGCCGCTGTGAGGCCTTGGCCGGATCGCCCAGGACATTGACGTAGGTGTCGGCGCTGGTCTCCAGGATGCACAGGCCGGCGGCGAGGACGAACATCGAGCCGACGAAGGGCAGGAAGGCGCCCGCGCCCGCCGCCGGGATGAACAACAGGGCGCCGATGGCGGTCACCGCAAGACCCGAGACGATGCCGAACTTGTAACCGCGCGCGTGCAGCAGCATCACCGCGGGAATCGACAGCAGCAGATAGGCTCCGAAATAGGCGATCTGAAGCCAGGCGCTGTCAGCCTGGCTGATGCTCAGCGTCTCTTGGAAATGCTTGTTCAGCACGTCCAGCAGGCCGTAGGCCAGGCCCCAGATCAGGAAGCAGGCGATGGCGAAGGCCAGCGGCCCCTTCAGCGACCCGGCGGGCTTGGCCACCCCTCCGGAGATGTGGGCGGCGTCGGTCTCGATAACCATGGGGATACTCTCCTGGTGTTTCTCGGGCCTTGCCGTCTTGGTGCGGCTTCGGCGTATGGGTCAGATCCGGTAGATCGCCTCGGCATTGCGGGCGAATAGGCGATCGCGCTCATCCGCCGGAAAGCCGGCCGTGATCGCGTCGAAGGCGGAATAGAAGGCGTCGAAGGTTCCGTGGACGCTCTCGACGGGGAAGTCCGAGGCGAACATGGCGCGCTCGGTTCCAAAGGCCTCAATGCACTGCAGAACGATGGGGCGTATGCTGTCGGGCGTCCAGGCGCGGTCGGTGATGCCCAAGCCCGAGATCTTGATCGAGACCTGAGGCTGGGCGGCCAGCAGGCGCAACCCTGTGCGCCAGCGTTCCATCCCTGCCGCGTCCCGGTCGGTCGGCAGGCCGGCGTGGTTGACGATCATGGGAATGTCGGGGTGGCGTGCGGCGATGATGGCAACGTTGGCCATCTGTGCCGGATAGAGCTGGAGGTCGAACGACAGACCGTGGCGCGCCAGCTTGGCGAAGCCCTCGACCCATTTCGGATCACGCAACAGATCGCGGGTCGTGTAGGTCTTCAGCGGGTCTTCATGCCAGCAGACGATCTGGCGCACGCCGCGTACGTTCGGCCTGGCGGCGTGGGCCTCCAGCAGGGCGTCCAGGTCGGGATCCAGCATATCGGCGCCGGCGACGATGGCGTGCGGATAACCACTGTCATCGGCAAGCGACTGAAGCCAGTCGGTTTCGGCCAGTTGTTGACCGACGGGCTGACCGGCCTCGACATGGACGATCTTGTCCACGCGCCAGTCGGCCGTGTCCGTCAGGTAGTCGTCTAGCAGATAGTTTGCGTTGGCGATGGGCGACATATCCCCCGCCGGGTTGTTCGGCAGGGGGTCGTCCTGAAGCCAGCCATAGCGCGCACGCGATAGGTCCCACAGGTGGACGTGCCCGTCGACGATGCGAAGGTCCGAAGCCACGCGTGCGTCCTAATAGGTCGTTCTGCCGCCCGACGTGTCGAACGTCGAGGCGGTGGTGAAGCTGCATTCTTCGGAGGCCATGAAGCAGACCATGGCGGCGCTCTCCTCGACTTCGCCCAGGCGGCCCATGGGGATCTTGGAGCGCATGTAGTCGACCTGGCTCCGGGGCAGTTGCTCCAGGATCGGGCTGTCGAAGGTGGCGGGGGTCAGGCTGTTGGCGATGACGCCCTTGCCGGCCAATTCCTTGCCCAGTGATTTGGTGAAGCCGATGACGCCGGCCTTGGAGGCGGAATAGGCGCTTGCGTTCGGATTGCCCTCCTTGCCCGCGACCGAGGCCACATTGACGATCCGGCCGTAACCGTTGGCTAGCAGGAAGGGCACGATGGCGCGCGAGCAGTAGAAGACGCCGTTCAGATTGATGTCGACGACCCGCTTCCAGCTGTCGATGGGGAACTCCTGCACCGGCACGGTGGCGCCGGTGATGCCGGCCGAGGCGACCAGGATGTCGATGCGGCCGTCCAGCGCCTGAGCCGAAGCCTCGGCGGCGGCGGCGACGGCCTGGGAGTCGGCCACGTCCAAGGCGATCACATGGGAGGCCCCGACCTCGGCGGCGGCGGCCGTCAGAGCGTCGGCGTTCAGGTCCCACAGCACGACCTTGCCGCCCTCGGCGACGATGCGGGCGGCGGCGGCCTTGCCCAGGCCCGAGGCGCCGCCGGTGACGACGGCGGTGCGGCCCGAAAAACGGCCCTGATAGGCGCTCATCGCGTCCACTCCACGAAGATCTGGCCTTGTTCACCGAGCTTCTGGATGCCCAGGCGCACCGTGTCGCCGGCCTTCAGATCCAGCGGCGGTTTCTGGCCCAGACCCACGCCGGGCGGGGTGCCGGTGGTGATCAGATCGCCGGGCTCCAGCGTCATGAACTCCGACAGATAGGAAACGATCTCGGCGACCCCGAAGATCATGGTCTTCGTATTGCCGGTCTGCATCCGCTTGCCGTTGAGGTCGAGCCACATGTCCAGGTTCTGGACGTCGCCGACCTCATCGGTTGTCACCAGCCAGGGGCCGACGGGGCCGAAGGTGTCGCAGCCCTTGCCCTTGTCCCAGGTGCCGCCGCGCTCGGTCTGATAGGCGCGCTCGGACACGTCGTTGATCAGCACATAGCCGGCGACGTGATCCAGGGCGTCGGCCTGGGAGACGTAGGAGGCGGGCTTGCCGATGACGATGCCCAGCTCGACCTCCCAGTCTGTCTTCTCGGACCCGCGCGGAATGACCACGTCGTCGTTCGGTCCGTTCAGGCAGGTGATCGCCTTGGTGAAGACGACCGGTTCCGCGGGGATCGGCAGGTTGGATTCGGCCGCGTGGTCGGCGAAGTTCAGGCCGATGGCCAGGAACTTGCGCACGCCAGCGATCGGCACGCCATAGCGGGGCTGGCCCTCGACCAAAGGGAGGGTGGTCGGATCGATGGCCTTCAGCGCGTCGAGCGCCGGGCCATGCAGTTGGTCCGGCGTGATGTCGGCGATAACGCCCGACAGATCGCGGATGCGCCCCTCGGCGTCCAGCGTGCCCGGCTTTTCCTGGCCCTTGGGGCCGTAACGCAGCAGTTTCATGGTGGCGGAGAGGCTTTCGTCTTAACGCGCGTAGGGGCGATGCAGGGCGATGTCGCGGTTCAGCTCGACGCCGAAGCCGGGAGTGTCGGGAACCTTCAGGCGGCCGTTTACGGGGACGGGTTCGCCGATCAGCTGCGGATGGAACATGGGCACGACCTCGTCGGCGCCGGGGGCCATCATCAGGAACTCGGCGAACGGGCTGTTATGGCGCGTCACCACGAAGTGGTAGGAATAGACCGACGAGCCGTGGGGGATCATCAGCACGCCCTTGGCGTCGGCCATGGCGGAAATCTTGATCAGTTCGGTGACGCCGCCGCACCAGCCCACGTCCGGCTGGATGATGTCGCAGCATTCCATCTCCAGCAGCATGCGGAAGCCCCAGCGGGTGGCCTCATGTTCGCCGGTCGTGACCAGCATCCCCTTGGGGGCGTTCTTCTTCAGCGCCTGATAGCCCCAGTAGTCGTCGGGGCTGAGCGCCTCCTCGATCCACTTCAGACCCAGCTTGTGGGCTTCGTGGGCCAGCCGTGTGGCGTAGTTGAGGTCCAGCGCCATCCAGCAGTCGAACATCAACCAGAAGTCGTCGCCGCAGGCGTTCCGCATGGCCTCCAGCTCGGCGAGGTTCTTGTGCAGGCCTTCTTCGCCCTCGGCCGGGCCGTGGTGCAGCGGCATCTTGCCGCCGATGAAGCCCAGTTCCTTGGCTTTGTCGGGCCGCGCGCCGGTGGCGTAGAAGGTCAGCTCGTCTCGCACCGCCCCGCCCAGCATGGCGAAGACCGGCTCCTGGCGCAGGCGGCCCAGCAGGTCCCACAGCGCCAGATCGACGCCGGAGATAGCGTTCACCACCAGACCTTTGCGGCCGTAGTATTGGGTCGAGAAATACATCTGGTCCCAGATCTTCTCGACCTCGGCCGGATCGCGCCCTTCGAGAAAGCGGGCCAGGTGTTTCTCTACGATATAGGCCGCCGGTTCGCCGCCGGTCGTGACCGCAAACCCGACCACGCCGTTCTCGGCTTCGATCTCGACGACCAAAGTGCCCAAGACGTTGATGCCGAAACTTCGGCGGCTCTGGCGGTACTCCGGGTATTTCGCCATTGGCGTGGCGATATGGTCGTCGATCCAGTGGCCGTCGCTCTGATCGTGGTAGTCGGCGCCGCCCCCAGTTCCGTCATTTTTCACAACGAAGGCGCGGACGTATTTGATGCGGGGCAGGCGGCTCACCGCGTCATCACCAAGGATTGGTGATTTGCTCCCATAATGCGGGATTTCACTGGCGTTCCTCCGTGCGCAGCGTCAAAGTCAGGTCAGTGTAACGGAGCGACTTGCACGTTTTGCTACATTCTGAGAATGGAGATTACGAAATGGGACGAACGCCGTCAATCAAGACCGCACAGGTCGATGGGGATGAAGAGGTCGGTGCCAAGGCGTCCGGCAGTCAGACCCTGCTGCGTGGTCTGGACGTCATCGACGCCCTCATCGAAGGCTCTCTGCCTTTGGCGGAACTGTCCGAAAAGCTGGAGCTGACGCGCAGCACGACGCACCGTCTGGCCTCGGCGCTGGTCGAGCGTCGCTTGCTGTCGTTCCGCCCGCGCGAGGGCTATTCGCTTGGGCCCAAACTGCTGGAACTGGGTCACGCCGCCAGCCAGCAGATGCATCTGCCGCGCGTGGCCCGGCCCTGGCTGGAACAACTGTCGGCCCAGACGGACGATACGGTGCACCTCGGCGTGCTGGACGGCCGCCATGCGCTCTATCTGGACAAGGTCCCCGGCCGTCGCCGGATCAACATCGGCTCGCGTCTGGGCGAGCGGCACCCCATCGCCTCGACCGGCCTGGGCAAGGCGCTGATTCTGGACAAGACCGAGCCGGAATGGATCGACTTCTACGCCGAGCCGGGCGCCGCCTTCGACTCGTCGGCCCGCGCGGTCTGGCTTGAGCGGATGCATGGCTACGCCCAGAAGGGCTACGCTTTCGATCTTGAAGAGAACGAGGATCAGATCCGCTGCGTCGCCGCCCCGATCCGGTCGGTGAACGGACAGATCGTCGCCGCGCTCAGCGTGTCTTCCGCCGCGCAATACATGTCGGACGCGCGGATGACCGAACTGACCAAGACCGTGACCGAGGCCGCCGATGCGATCAGCGCCGACCTCGGTTGGTCGCTCAAACCTTGAAATCGAACCATCACCGGAGCCCGCATGCTGCTTGAGAACAAGGTCGTCCTGATCACGGGCGCATCGCGGGGTATCGGACGGGCGACGGCGATCGAAGCTGCGCGCCAGGGCGCCGACGTCGCTCTCAACACCTATCGCGACGAGACGGCCGCCGCCCAGGTGGTCGCCGAGATTCAAGCGCTGGGCCGCCGCGCCATCGCCGTGGACGGGGACGTTGCGCAGCCCGAGAGCGCCGCAGACTTCGTCGACGCCGCCGTTCAGGCGCTGGGCCGGGTGGACGTCTTCGTTTCCAACGCCGGCATCTGTCCTTTCCACGCCTTCCTCGACATGCCGGTCGAGACCCTGCGCCGGACGATGGAGGTCAATCTTCACGGCGCCTATTTCATGGTGCAGGCGGCGGCCAATCAGATGGTGAAGCAGGGCGATGGCGGCGCTATCGTCGCCATCAGCTCGATCTCGGCCCTGGTCGGCGGCGAGATGCAGACCCATTACACCCCGACCAAGGCTGGTGTGCACAGTCTGATGCAATCCTGCGCCGTCGCCCTGGGCCGTCATGGCATCCGCTGCAACTCGGTCCTCCCGGGCACCATCGCCACAGACATCAACAAGGACGACCTCGCCGATCCGAAGAAGCGCGAATATATGGAAGGTCGCATCCCGCTGGGGCGTCTGGGCCGACCGGAGGACATCGCCTCGGTCGTCGCCTTCCTGGCCTCGGACATGGCGGGCTATATGTCCGGCGCGGCGCTGCTGGTGGACGGCGGCGCCTTCGCCAACTTCCAGTAAGGCTAGGCCGTGATCATTTCGTCGCCGAGCGATTACCGGGAAGCCGCGCGGCACAAGCTGCCGCCCTTCCTGTTCCACTATATCGACGGTGGCGCCTATGCCGAGCAGACCCTGCGCCGCAACGTCGAGGACTGGCAGGCCATCGCGCTTCGCCAGCGCGTGCTGCAGGACATGACCAGCCTCAGCCTTGAGACCCGGCTGTTCGACGAAACGCTACGCCTGCCGATCATCCTGGCGCCCGTGGGGCTGACCGGCATGTATGCGCGCAGGGGAGAGGTGCAGGCGGCCAGGGCGGCCGCCTCTCGCGGCGTGCCGTTCACGATGTCGACCGTGTCTGTCTGCCCGATCGAGGAGGTCGCGCCGGCTATCGACCGGCCCATGTGGTTTCAGCTCTATGTGCTGCGCGATCGCGGCTTCATGAGGAATGCGCTGGAACGGGCCAAGGCGGCGGGGGTGAAGACCTTGGTCTTCACCGTCGATATGCCGACGCCGGGCGCTCGCTATCGTGACGCCCATTCGGGCATGAGCGGCCCCAACGCCGAAATCCGCCGCATGGTTCAGGCCATGACCCATCCGGCCTGGGCTTGGGACGTCGGTGTGCGCGGCACGCCGCATGATCTTGGCAATGTCTCGGCCTATCTGGGCAAGCCCACGGGCCTGGCCGACTACATCGGTTGGCTGGCCAATAACTTCGATCCGTCGATCTCGTGGAAGGACCTCCAGTGGATCCGCGACTTCTGGGACGGGCCGATGATCATCAAGGGCATCCTGGATCCGCAGGACGCCCGCGACGCCGTCAGCTTCGGCGCCGACGGCATCGTGGTGTCGAACCATGGCGGGCGTCAGCTGGACGGGGTGCTGTCGTCGGCCCGTGCGCTGCCCACCATTGCGGAGGCGGTGAAGGGGGACCTGAAGATTCTGGTGGATTCCGGCATTCGCAACGGTCTGGACGTGGTCCGCGCCATCGCCCTGGGCGCCGACGCTGTGCTGCTCGGCCGGGCCTTTATCTACGCCTTGGCGGCGAATGGTCAGGCGGGTGTCGAAAACCTGCTGGACCTGTTCGAAAAGGAAATGCGCGTCGCCATGACCCTGACCGGCGCCAAGTCGGTCGCAGGCATGAGCCGAGAAATGCTGGCGACCTGACGCGGATCAGTGCGTCATCTCCCGCTACGAAAGCCGGGATGACGCACATCTTCGCAAGTCCTAAGCTGCCAGCGCCTCGATCAGGTCGCCCATGTTGCGGATGAAGACCGAGGTGGAGACGCCCTCGACCGGGAAGTCGGTATTGTAAGGCGACGTGTCCCACAGGTCGCCGACGCGGGTCATCTGATATTCGCCGCCGGTCACGGCGGTGGGGGAGGGGCCCCTGTACGGATTTGACGTCGTGGTCAGCGGCGTGGGCCAATAGCCGCGCGCATTCAGCCCGGCCATGACTTCGGCCGCGCGACCGGCGTGAGGCGCGGTCGGGCGACGAGCGTCGCTGGACATGTCCCACACGTCCACATCCTGAAGCGTGAAGTACTTGGGCAGGTTCAGCGAGCCGGGGCGGGCCTTGAGCGGCGAACCGCGTGTCGCCTCATCAACCGACATGGCCGACAGACGCGCGTATTCGGCGCGCAAGGCCGGGGTATCCACATTGCGGAACGAGCCGTAGTGGACGATCAGATTGGTAGGGTTGTCGTCGGCGTAGTACTGGCCGTTGGCGATGTTGGACCCGCGCCGGTGGATATAGATCGGGGTGTTGGCGCCTTCCAGAATGAAGGTCGGGTGGGTACGGCCCGGCGTGTTCAGCGGCGGCTTGGCCGCAACCTGATCCAGCCAGTCCATGGCCTCGGGCAGGCGGGCCAGATATTTGCGGTCGCCCGTCAGGCGATAGAAGCCCATCATCGACTTGATGTTGCTGCCGGTCGTGTGGGTGACGAAGGCTTGCGGCTCGATGGTGCGGGCGCCCGCTGGCTTCAGCGTGTCGGGGAAGTGTTGCAGGCCCCAGGCCGGTTGCGGCTGCGGCTGCTGGGTCTTTACGAAGATGTCCATGCCGCGATTGATGGCGTCCAGAATCCTCGCATCGCCCCGACCGCTCCGCGCCAGGCCATGATAGGCGTAGATCAGGAACTCCAGGTTCTCGCCGGCCACGTCGTCGTTGAAGGTGATGTAGGGCGTATAGTCCGCATGCCCATGCAGGCCGCCGTTCTCGACGAACGGATAGCGCTGGGGCCAGCCGCCGTTCTCGTACTGGCTTTCCAGCACGAAGCTGATCGCCTTGTTCAGCGGTGCCAGATATTTGCGATCCTTCTTCTCAAGGTAGATCCGCAGCAACAGTTGCGACGCCTCGGCTGTGCCCGCGTCGTCGAACGTCGCGTTGCCGTAGTAGTGGTGGTATTCTTCCAGCCGCCAGGCGTTGGCGGCGACCGTGCCGTACCACTGCTTCAGCGAATCCTCGCCGGCGGTGTCGATCACATAGTTCCAGCCGCCCAGCGGGTGCTGACCCTTGACCAGGGCGTCCGCAGCTTTCTTGGCCGCTTCGAAGTAAAATTCGTCGCCGGTGGCGTGATAGGCGTCCAGGAACAGATGGCCCACGGTCGCGGTGCCCGGCGGCTGGACCCAGATCATCGTCGGGTTGGCCTCAAGCTCGCCCCAACGGCGCGAGAAGTCGGGAAGATATTGCCAAACGTATCCGCCCTCGACGGCGGCCTCTCCGCTCATGAACCGGGCGGCGCGCTTCATGGTGTCCAGAATGGCGGCCCGTGCTGGCGACGCCTGGGCCAGGACAGGCCCTGAAGCAGCGACGAAGGTGGCGGCGGCGCCGGCGGCCAGTAAGGCGCGGCGGTTCATGGACGTGACGGACATGGAAACTCCTAGTGTGACCTCTCTCGCACGGTTTCTTCTGACCGTTTCGAACTGTCACTGCAGCAAGATGACACCGGTTTCCTAGCCCCATGGCGCGATTGAAAAAGGCCGCATGGCCTCCCCATGCGGCCTCCACCCAATCTCAATGTTCGCAGCCTCAGCGGCGGATATCGAACCCGCCGTCACCCATGGCTGCGCGCACGTCGTCGGCGGTGAAAAGGTTGAAGTCGCCGGGCACGGAATGTTTCAAGCCGGCGGCGGCGAGGCCGAAGTCGAGGGCCTCCTGATCCGCCCATCCGCTCCACAGGCCAAACAGGACGCCTGAGGCGAAGGCGTCGCCGCCGCCGACCCGGTCTACGACGCCGGCCATGTGAATGGCCTCGGCTTTGGTTTCGATCACTTCGCCGCCATTGCGCGTCAGCATTACAGCCGACAAGGCTTGGTCGGCGACGCTATCCTGAACGCGCAGAGTGCAGGCGATGCGTTGCAGGCGCGGGAAGGCGGCGAAGGCGGCCTTGGCGGCGTGGCGACGGCGTACGGCGGGGTCGGAGCTGTCGAACGTCGTCTTCAGCACCAGGGCGAAGTCGCGGTCGTCGGCGAAGGCGACCGTGGCGCCGGCCAGCATCTTGCCAAGCGTGGCCGGGGGATCGCCATCCCATTGTTCCCACAACTTGCCGCGGAAGTTGCCGTCGTAGCTGACCTTGACGCCCTTGCGGACGGCGGCCTCGATGATGCCGACGGCGGCGGCCGAGCCGTTCGGCCCCGTCGCCGGCGTCACGCCCGAGGCGTGCAGCCATTCGACGCCGTCCAGAAGATGGTCCCAGTCGAAGGCCGTATCGACATGTTCGACGAAGGCCGATCCGGCGCGGTCGTAGAGGACTTCCGAGGGACGACGAACAGCGCCGGGCGTCAAGAAATACAGACCCATGCGGCCGGGTTTGAAGACGACATGAGACGTGTCGACCCCGTGCTTGCGCACCTCGTCGCGCACGCCGCGGCCCAGCGTATTGTCGGCCAGGACCGTCGCCATGCCGGTCGGCGCGCCGAAGCGGGCCAGCGACACGGCGACATTGGCCTCGGCGCCGGCCGGACGCACGGTCAGGGCAGGCGACTGCATCAGCAGTTCGTTGGCGTTGGGAGAAAACCGCAGCAGCATCTCGCCGAAGCAGAGGATGCGGCGGGAAGATGCAGCCTGGGTCATGATCGCAACGCTAGCCCCGGATCAGCGCGCCTGCCAGCCGCCGTCGACCGGCAGGATGGCGCCCTGGACGTAGTCGGAGGCCCGGCTGGCCAGGAAGACGGCCGCGCCGCCTAGGTCCGACGGCTCACCCCAGCGACCGGCCGGGATGCGGCCCAAAATCTCGGCCGAACGGACCGGGTCCTCGCGCAGGGCTTGGGTGTTGGCGGTGGCGAAATAGCCGGGGGCGATGGCGTTGGCGGTGATGCGGTGCGGCGCCCGTTCGTTGGCCATCAGCTTAGTCAGGCCGGCGACGCCCGATTTGGACGCCGTGTAGGACGGCACGCGAATGCCGCCCTGGAAGGACAGCATGGAGGCGATGTTGATGATCTTGCCGCCGTCGCCCTGTTTGATGAACAGGCGGGCGACCGCCTGGCTCATGAAGAAGACCGTCTTCAGGTTGATGTTCATCACCAGGTCCCAGTCGGTCTCAGTGAAGTCGACGGCGTCGGCGCGGCGAATCAGGCCGGCGTTGTTCACCAGGATGTCGATCCGGCCCATGGCGGCCAGAGTTTCCTGCACGACGCGTTCGACCGGCTCGATCGAGGTCAGGTCGGCGCTGATAGCGTGGGCGCGACGGCCCATCGCCTGTACCTTGGCGACCGTGTCGTCAGACTCCGACAGGGCGACCGAGACGATGTCGGCGCCCGCCTCAGCCAAAGCCAGGGCGATGCCTTGGCCCAGGCCGACATTGCCGCCGGTCACCAGCGCGACCTTGCCGGTCAGGTCGAATGGATTGCTCATGCTTTTCTTCCTCTTGTCCTGATTACTTCAGCTGGCAGATGTCGAGTTTGTACATGTCGGTGTAGTCGAGGTTCTCGCCGCCCATGCCCCAGATGAAGGTGTAGTTCGAAGTGCCTGCGCCGGTATGGATCGACCACGGCGGGCAGATCACGGCCTCCCCGTCGGCAATGACGATGTGGCGCGACTTGTCCGGTTCGCCCATGAAGTGAAAGACTCGGTCGTCTCCGCCTAGACCGAAATACAGATAGGCTTCCGAGCGGCGGTCATGGATGTGAGGCGGCATGGTGTTCCACACCGAGCCGGGCTTCAGCACCGTCAAGCCCAGCAGTAACTGGCAGGACTTTACCTTCGCGGGCACGACATACTGGTAGATGGTCCGTTCGTTCGACGTCTCCAGCGCGCCCATGTCCAGCGGCACGGCCTCGTCGATCGAGATCTTTGTCAGGTCGTAGCGGGCGTGGGCGGGCGTCGCGATCAGATAGAATTTCGCCGGTTCGGCGGAGTTCTGGGAAGCGAAGCTGACGTCTGTCGATCCCATCGGCACGTAGAGGCCATCGCGAAAGCCCAGTTTGACGGTCTCGCCGTCAACAGTGATCGAACCCGCGCCACCGATATTGACCACCCCCAGTTCTCGGGCCTGCAGGAATGGCGCACCGGCAAGCGAAGGAGGTTCCGAATGCGTCGGCAGGCTCAGCGCCGTCTCGGCCGGTGTGGCGCCGCCGATGATCATCCGCTCATGGTGGGAATAGTTGAGGCTGATCCTGCCTGGAACGAACAGATCCTGAACCAGATAGCGATCGCGCAGCTGTCGGTTCGAGGCCCCGTCCATCATGTCGGGATGGGTGGCCTTATAGACTTTGTCGTACATGGGGTCGTACATGCCGGTCTCCCTGCGGACTCGCAGTGCGAGCCACCGAAACGGGTCTTACGCCCGTCCTTCTGTGGACTAGGTAACCGGTGTCATATGATGATGCAATCGATTAGACCAACGCCGCCCACATATGTCGGCATCGCTTCGCCACCGTCTTGAGGATTTCCCCATGAAGATCGCTCTCATCATCGAAAACAGCCAGGCCGCCAAAAGCGAAACGGTGCATGCGGCGCTAAGGGCCGTCGCCGAACCACTGGGCCATGAGGTCTTTCACTATGGAATGTACGCGGCCGACGATAAGGCCTCGCTGACCTACGTCATGAACGGCTTGCTGACCGGCATTCTGTTGAACTCCGGCGCAGCCGATTTCGTCGTCACCGGCTGCGGAACCGGCATGGGCTCGATGCTGGCCTGCAACAGCATGCCGGGCGTCTTCTGCGGTTTGGTGATCGACCCGACCGACGCCTTCCTGTTCGGCCAGATCAACGACGGCAACGCCATCTCGATGCCCTATGCCAAGGGCTTCGGCTGGGCTGCTGAACTGAATCTGCAGGACGTGTATCGCAAGCTGTTCGAGGGCGAGCGGGGCCTGGGCTATCCCAAGGAACGCGCCGAGATCATGCGCAAGAATCGCGGCGTGCTCAGCGACCTGAAGTCGGTGACCTGCCACAACATGCTGACGGTTCTGAAGACGATGGACCAGGACCTGCTGAAGGCCGCCATCGCCGGCGAGAAATTCCAGGACTATTTCTTCGCCAACGCCACCGACGAAGGCATTCGCGACTATCTGAAGGGCGTTCTCGCCGCCAAGCCTGCGCTCGAAACGGCCTGAGGCAGAGCGGTCGGCGCGCGATCACGCGCGCCGACCCAACTCAGACTGACGGGATTGCCGACTTGCGCACCACCAGGGCCGGTCGAACTTCCGGCTGCTGCATCTTGGCCGGATCCATGCCGCGCATCGGCGCCAGCAGTTTTTCGGCCGCCATCCGTCCCATGTCGCGGATCGGCAGGCGCACCGAAGTCAGGTTGGGCCAAACCCGCGCCGCCATCGGCAAATCGTCGAAGCCGACGACGGACAGGTCGCGCGGCAGCTCAAGGCCGCGATCTCGCGCCGCCTGCATAACCCCGATGGCCATGTCATCGTTGAGGGTGAAGATGGCAGTCGGCGGCGTTTCCAGCGCCAAGAGGGCGTGGCCCGCCTCCACACCTGATTCGAACGTATAGGCGCCTTTGAAATCGTAAGCCGGGTCCAGCGGGATTCCGCGCTCGGCCAGAGCGTCGAGGAACCCCTTGCCCCGCACGGCCGACGACCGGAACAGGTCCGGCCCGCGCACGAGACCGATTCGCTTGTGTCCCAGGTCGGCCAGATGCGCCGCCGCTTCGGCCGCACCGATCCAGTCATTGGTGACCACCATCGTCTGAGGCTCGTCCAACGCCACCGAGGCGATGCGGACATAGGGGCAGTCGAGATCGCGCAGCAGGTCGATGACCTGTTCGTCCTCGGACACCGACGGCGGCATGATGACGCCATACAGACGTTGGCGCTCGACGAAGCCCCTGATGTCTTCCAGCAGGGTAGGGGAGTTGCGATTACAAGGATGAACGACCAGTTCCAGACCGGACCCCTTTAGCGCATCCAGCACGCCCTGCTGCATGTTCACGACGTAGGTCGGGCTGGGGTTGTCGTAGATCAGACCGACGAGGAACGAGCGTCGAAAGGCCAGGCCGCGCGCCTGTGGATCAGGCGTGAACCCCAGAGCCTTGATGACGGCGTTGACCTTTTCGCGCGTGTCTTCCTTGACGAACGGCGACTGATTGATGACCCGCGAGACGGTCTTTTTGGAGACCTGCGCCTCACGGGCGACATCGTTGATGGTTGCCCGCTTGCCCGGCTTGCCGGATCGCGGATCGTCTTGAGCCAAGGCTCGGCTCCTTCCCTATGTGCAGCTTGAAGGCATAGCCGCGACTCGCGGCCGACGCCATGGGGCTCCGTTAAAGCGCATTGACACCGGTTTCCTTCGTCGTTCTTATCGGAGCCTATTCACGAGGCGACACCTTTGACTTCGACCCCCTCTCTTGCGAGCCAGGACGACGCGCTGTCGGCCGACCCGGCGGCGATCGCACAGCAGTTCGTCGCCGCGCGTCTGGCGGCGCGCCACACGCCCGACTATCCCGGCGTGATCCCTCAGAGCATGGCCGAATCCTACGCCATTCAGGACATCGCCATCGGTCTGTTTCCCGATGAGGTCGTGGGCTGGAAGGTGGGTGGCGTCCCGCCTGAGCAGCAGCCCAAGCTGGGTATCCATCGTCTGGCCGGCGCCATCTTCGCGCGCAACGTCTGGCCGGCGCCCGGCGACACGGTCGTTCCTTTGCCCGAAATCGAGGGCGGGTTCGCAGCGGTGGAAGCGGAGTTCATTGCTCGGATCGGCGCCGACGCCGATCCCGCCAAGACCGATTGGACCGTCGAAGAAGCAATAGGTGTCGTAGACAAGGTCTTCATCGGCGTAGAACTGGCTGGCAGCCCGCTTTCGACGATCAACGACTTGGGCTCAGCCGTGGTCGCCTCCGATTTCGGCAACAATGGCGGACTGATGATCGGTCCCGAGGTCGAGAACTGGCGCGAGCGTCTGGACGGCATTGAGGTCGAGACGGTGATCAATGGTGCGAGCGTCGGCACGGGCGGATCGCAATCCCTGGCCGGCGGCGCGATGGAATCCGTGCGGTTTCTGCTTGAACATTGCGCGCGCTGGGGCCGTCCGCTGAAGGCGGGCACGCTGGTTTCGACGGGCGCTGTCACCGGCGTCCACCGTGTCCACGCGGGCGACGAGGCCGTGTGCATCTTCCAGGGTATCGCAGAACTTCACTGTTCGGTCGTCAGGGCCGAAGCCCAGTAACATCATCGGACGCCCACCCCGCCGCCGTTCAGGGACGGAAAAGAGCAGGGACGCGTCGAGGAATATTCAGGAACGGGTTTTCATAACCATGTCAGACGCCTCCGTCGCGCCGCCGATCCAGATCAAGGCGCCATCTCCCGGCAAGTATCGCTGGATCATCATGTGGTTGCTGTTCGCAGCCATGGTCATCAACTACGTCGATCGTCAGATGATCGGCTTCCTCAAGCCGACCTTGTCGGCCGAGTTCGGTTGGTCCGAAACGGACTATGCCGACATCGTCTTCTGGTTCCAAGCGTCCTATGCCGTGGCCTACCTGTTGTGGGGCCGGATCATGGACAAGATCGGCGCGCGCTGGGGGCTGGGGATCGCTTTCGGTATCTGGCAGATCGGTCACATCATGCACGGTGCGGCGCGTGACCTGTCGCACTTCATGATGGCGCGGATGGTGACGTGACCCCCTGAAACCCCTCCAGGAATAGCTAGAGTCCGCCCAACGAAGGACGGACAGAATGAAGCGATCAAGGTTCACGGAAGAGCAAATCATCGGGATCTTGCGGGAGCAGGAGGCCGGTGTGGCGACGGCAGAGGTGTGCCGGCGACACGGTGTCAGCTCGGCGACCTTCTACAAGTGGAAGGCCAAGTTCGGAGGCATGGACGTGTCGGAGGCCCGGCGGCTGAAGGCGCTGGAGGACGAGAACACCAAGCTGAAGCGGATGCTGGCGGACGCGATGCTGGACAACGTCGCGCTGAAGGATCTGCTGGGAAAAAAGTGGTGACGCCCGCCGGCTATCGCGAGGCGGCTAGCCATCTGCAGGCCGCCTACGAGATGAGCGAACGGCGGGCGTGCCGTGTGCTGGGCGTCGATCGGACGAGCGTGCGCTATCAGGCGACGCGCCCGGACGACGGCGCGCTGCGCGACCGGCTGAAGGCTCTGGCCCAGGAGCGTCGCCGGTTCGGCTATCGCCGCCTGCACGTGCTGCTGCGGCGCGAAGGCCATGCGGTCAACAGGAAGCGGATCCAGCGGATCTATCGCGAGGAGCGACTGACGGTCCGTCGACGCGGCGGTCGGAAGCGCGCCATCGGCACCCGAAGACCGCTGGAGTTGCCACTGGTGGCGAACCAGCGCTGGTCGCTGGACTTCGTGGCCGACCAGATGACTGACGGGCGGCGCTTCCGCATCCTGACGGTGATCGACAACTGCACGCGTGAATGCCTGGCGCTGGTGGCCGACACCTCGCTGTCGGGCGCGCGGGTCGTGCGGGAGTTGGACGCCGTCATCCGGCAGCGGGGCCGGCCCGACACCATCGTCAGCGACAACGGGACGGAATACACCTCGAACGCGGTCCTGGCCTGGGCCGACAGCACCGGCGTCGGCTGGCATTACATCGCGCCCGGCAAGCCCCAGCAGAACGGCTTCAACGAGAGCTTCAACGGACGCCTGCGCGACGAGCTGCTGAACGAGACGCTGTTCCGATCCCTGCCGCACGCCCGCGCAGTGCTCGAAGCTTGGCGGCGCGATTACAACGAACGGCGTCCGCACTCGAAGCTCGGGTGGCTGACGCCGCAGGCCTATGCAGAAGCGCTCACCGGACAGATCGGCCGGTCCGCTGCGCTGGTTGGGGGCTGCGCTGACCGGCCTCTTGCCAACCCCGACAACCCCAGCTCAGATCACCAAAGGACTCTCGTTATGGCTGGATGAGAAATGGGGGTCACGTCACCAGCAGGTCGAGGGGGATTAACGGCGACGTTCGCGAGCGCTCGTGGCGAATCAGCAAGATCCCGGCTGCCAGCCCCGCCCCCGTCAGACCGAACCCCAAAATGGCCGCCTCACCGTGCGCGAGCGACTGAAGGCCTGTGATCAGAAGGCCGAACGCGGCGGCGTTGAGCGCAGCCCCGAGCTAGTTCAGCTTTCGCGGCTGAAGTCGGTTGTGCGGCAGGGTGAAACCCGCCAGCGACACCGCCAGCAAGCCGATCGGCACATTCAGTGCAAACAGCCAGCGCCAGTGTCCGACAGCCAAGATAGCGCTTGCGATTGTGGGCCCCGCCGCAGCCGCCAGCGAAACGATCACCGCGTTGATTCCGACCGCGCGACCCAGCAGTCGCTGCGGATAGGTGTAACGGACCAAGGCCCCATTGACGCTCATGATGCCTGCCGCTCCGAAGCCTTGGATGACCCGGGCGAGGCTGAGCGTCTCGATGGAATTGGCGAACAGACAGGCGATGGAGGCCAGGGTGAAGATTTCAGCCATTCGGCCGTCGCCGCCTCATAGTCGGCGGGGACGTGCTTGCGTCCGCGCAGCCAGTCGATGGTCGTCTGGTCCGGGGCGATCATGCCCGCCCGCGCGCCGGCCTCGATGGACATGTTGCACAGGGTCATCCGCCCCTCCATGTCCAGCGACCGCACCGCCTCGCCCGCATATTCGATGACATAGCCGGTGCCGCCGCCGAAGCCGATGGCGGCGATGACGGCCAGGGCGACATCCTTGCCCGAGACGCCGGGCTGCAGCTTTCCGTCCACCGTCACCCGCATGGCCTTGGCCTTGCGCTGCAACAGGCATTGGGTCGCCAGCACATGACCGACTTCCGAGGTGCCGATGCCGAAGGCCAAGGCGCCGAAGGCCCCATGCGTCGCCGTATGGCTGTCGCCGCAGACCACCGTCATGCCCGGCTGTGTCAGGCCCAGTTCCGGCCCCATCACATGGACGACGCCGCGATCGTCCGAATCCCAGCCCGCCAGCGGCACGCCGTGGACGGCGCAGTTGCGTTCCAGCGTATGGACCTGGGCCTCGGCCTGGGCCGTGACATAGGGTTTCAGCCCGTTCAGACCCGCCAGCAGAGTCGGGGTTGAATGGTCCAGGGTCGCATATGTCCGGTCGGGACGACGCACCTTCAGCCCGCGCGCCTCGATCTCGCTGAAGGCCTGCGGGCTGGTGACTTCGTGGACCAGATGCAGGTCGACATACAACACCCCCGGCGTATCGACCGTTTCCAACCGCACGACGTGGGCGTCCCACACCTTGTCGAAAAGGGTCTTGGGATCAGGCATATTGGGCCACGACCTTGGACACGCCATCGACCCGGTCGATGATGGCGATCAGTTCGGCGTCATTGATCTCGCCGATCTGATCCGCACGCGACTTGAAGCCCGCGACCACCGCCGCCAGACGCTCGCCCTCGATGGGACGGCCGATGGTTTCGGCGCGCTTGGCGATGGCGTGACGGCCCGAATGCTTGCCCAGCACGAACCAGCTGCCCTCAAAGCCCACATCCTGGGGCCGCATGATTTCGTAGGTGCGGCTGTCGGCCAGCATGCCGTGCTGATGGATGCCCGCCTCATGGGCGAAGGCGTTGATGCCCACCACGGACTTGTTACGGGCGATGACTGTCTCGGTGATCTCGCACAGAATCTTGGAGGCGCGCACCAGATGGCGGCTGTCGGCGCCGGTCGTGACGCCATAGCGGTCCTCACGGACCTTCAGCGCCATGACGACCTCTTCGATCGAGCAGTTGCCGGCCCGTTCGCCGATGCCGTTGATCGCGCCCTCGATCTGACGCGCGCCGCCTTCGACGGCGGCCAGGGAGTTGGCGACCGCCATGCCCAGGTCGTCGTGACAGTGAGCCGAGAAGATCACATGCGGATGCCGCTTCTTGATGCGCGCGGCCAGGGCGGCGAACCGCTCGCGCACCTCTTGCGGGGTCGCATAACCGACGGTGTCGGGCACGTTCAGGGTGCGTGCGCCGGCGTTGGCCGCGGCCTCCAGCACATCGGCCAAAAACTCCGGCTCGGTGCGGAAGGCGTCCTCGGCCGAGAATTCGACATCGTCGAACAGGCTGCGGGCGTATTCCACCGACCGCACGGCCGTCGACAGCACCTCATTGGTGGACATCTTCAGCTTTGCCGAGCGGTGGATCGGGCTGGTGCCGATGAAGGTGTGGCACCGACGGTGCGACTTCGGCGCCTGCGCCAGGGCGCGGAAGGTGGCGTCGATGTCCTTCTCGTTGGCGCGCGACAGGGAACAGAAGACCGGTCCCTCGACCTCGCCCGCCACGCGTCGAATGCAGTCCTCGTCGCCGGGCGAGGCGGCGGCGAAGCCGGCCTCAATAACATCGACGCCCAAGTCCCGCAGAACCTGGGCCATCTTCACCTTGGCCTGGGCGCTCATCGAGAAGCCCGGAGCCTGTTCCCCGTCCCGCATCGTCGTGTCGAAGACGATGACGCGGTTCGGATCGGCGGCGATCTCCTCGGTGCGGGATACGCCCGATACGCGTACGCTTTCGGCGGTAACCATTACGCGGCCTCGGATTGAATAATGTCGGCGCCGATACGGCGAACGCCGAACAGCCGGTCGATCTGGCGACCCAGGTTTTCCATGCAGCGGCCGGCGTCGCGGCCGCGCACGGTCAGGGCGATGCGGCGGAAGGCGCCCTCGTCAGCCAGGGCCATGCCGTCGATGTGGAAGCCGCGGCGCTCCACCAGGCCGATGAGACGCTGAAGCGAACCGTCCGCACGGTCGATCTGGATGTGGATCGTGTCGCTCATCTCAGGAGCCCTCCATCATTTCAGCATTGCTCTTGCCCGGCGGAACCAGCGGCCAGACATTGTCTCGGGGGTCGATGACCACATGGGCCAGGCAGGGACCGTCGGCGGCCAGCAGGCGCTGGATGCCGTCGGACACCTGATCGCGGCGATCGATGCGGAAGGCCTCGATGCCGAAAGCTTCGGCGACCTTTACGAAGTCCGGATTGTCGGACAGGTCGATCTCGGAATAGTTCTCGGCGAAGAACAACTCCTGCCACTGGCGCACCAGGCCCAAGGACGAGTTGTCGATCAGCACGATCTTCAGCGGGATGCCGTAACGCTTCAGCGTGGCCAGCTCCTGGATGTTCATCATAAAGCCGCCGTCGCCCGCTATGGTCACGACCGTCGCCGACGGATCGGCCAGCTTGGCCCCGATGCCGGCGGGCAGCCCAAAGCCCATCGCGCCCAGACCGCCCGAGGTGATGTGGGCTTCCGGCTTGGCGAAGCGACAGTGCATGGCCGCCCACATCTGATGCTGGCCCACGTCGCAGGCGGCGACGAAATCATCGCCCGCCGCTTCCGAGATTTCCTTCAGCAGGGCGGGCGCATAGACCCCCTCGCCTGGCGCGTCATAACGGTGAGCGCCCGCTTCGGCCGCACCAGCGCAGTCGTCGGCCCAGGCCTGGATGTCCAGCGCCGCGCCCGACCGCATCCGCGCCGTCAGCGCCTCAACGCCTTCGCGCAGCTCGCCGATGACGGCGACATTGGCGCTGCGCAGTTTGCCGACTTCCGAGGCGTCGATGTCGAAATGGATGATGCGGGCATTGGGCGCGAATTCAGCCAGCTTGCCCGTCGCGCGGTCGTCGAACCGGGCGCCGACGACGATCAGCAGATCGCTGTCCTGCACCGCATGGTTGGCGGCGCGAGTCCCGTGCATGCCCAGCATCCCCAGCATGCCCCGCGCCTCGGTTGGGATGGTGCCCAGGGCGTTTAGGGTCGAGACTTGGGGGATGCCAGTCGCGGCGACTAAGGCGCGCAGGGCCTCGGTCGCACGGCCGATCTTCACCCCGCCGCCGATATAGACCAGCGGCTTCTTCGCCGCCCGGATCGCGGCTTCGGCGGCGGCGATGGCGTCGTGATCGATGCGCGGCGTCTCATTGGGGATGTGGAAACCGTAATCGTCGCTGGTCGTGGCGAACTGCACGTCCTTGGGCAGATCGACCAGGACCGGACCGGGACGGCCCGAGGCGGCGATATGGAAGGCTTCCTCGATCGCGGCAGGCACCTCGGCGGCCGAGCGGACCAGGATCGAATGTTTCACGATCGGCAGGGTGACGCCCAGGATGTCGATCTCCTGAAAGGCGTCGGTGCCCATCAGGCCTTGGGCGACATTGCCGGTGATGCAGACGATCGGCACCGAATCCATCATCGCATTGGCGATGCCCGTGACCAGATTGGTGGCGCCGGGGCCGGAGGTGGCCATACAGACGCCGACCTTGCCGCTCTTCCTGGCATAGGCGTCGGCCGAGAAGGCCGCGCCTTGCTCGTGGCGGACCAGGATGTGTTTCAGCTTGGAGCCGGCCAGGGCGTCATAGACCGGCATGATGGCGCCGCCCGGATAACCGAACACCACCTCCACGCCCAGCCGCTCCAGGGTGGAGACCAGCAAACGCGCGCCCGACTGGGGCGCGGTCTCGGCTGAGGGTTTGAAAGCGGCGGCGGTCATCAGGGTCATCCGGTCGTTCAGGCGGCGATCAGGCCGCTTCGGCCTTGGGCGTGTTCAGCCAGGCCATGCGTTCGCGCAGGCGGGCGCCGACCTGTTCGATCTGGCTTTCGCGGTCCGCCTTCAGCCAAGCCTCATACTGCGGCTTGCCGGCCTCGTTCTCGGCGATCCAGTTGCGCGCGAAGGTGCCGTCCTGGATCTCGTCCAGAATGGTTTTCATGCGGGCCTTGGTCTCTTCGGTCACGACGCGCGGGCCGCTGGCGACGGCGCCGTACTTGGCGGTTTCCGAGATGAAGTGGTGCATCTTTGAGATGCCGCCTTCGTAGAACAGGTCCACGATCAGCTTCAGCTCGTGCAGGCATTCGAAATAGGCGATCTCGGGCTGGTAGCCGGCCTCGACCAGGGTGTTGAAGCCCTGCATGACCAACTCCTTGGCGCCGCCGCACAGGACGGCCTGTTCGCCGAACAGATCGGTCTCGGTCTCTTCGCGGAAGGTGGTTTCCAGCAGGCCGCCGGTCGCGCCGCCGTTGCCCTTGGCGTAACCCATGGCCCGATCGCGCGCCTTGCCGGTCACGTCCTTCTCGACGGCGAACAGGCTGGGCACGCCGCGCCCGCGCTGGAACTCGCGGCGGACCAGATCACCCGGTCCCTTGGGCGCGACCAGGATCACGTCCATGTCCTCGCGCGGGGTGATGCGGCCGTAGATGATCGAGAAGCCGTGGGCGAACAGCAGGGCCGAGCCTTCCTTGGCGTTCGGCTCGATGATGTCGCGATAGACGTCGCCCTGAACCATGTCTGGCGTCAGGATGGCGATGATGTCGGCGCCCTTGACGGCCTCGGCCGGCTCGGCGGTCGGCACGCCGTCGGCGGTGGCGTGCTTCCAGCCCGTGCCGCCGTGACGGACGCCGGCGACCACGTCATGGCCGCTGTCCTTCAGGTTCTGGGCGTGAGCGCGACCTTGCGAGCCATAGCCGATGATGGCGATGCGCTGGCCGGCGATGGCGCCCGGCTTGATGTCTTCGTTGGTGTAGATGGTGATGGCCATGGGTCAGGCGTCCTGAGCAGCGTTGGTTTTGTGGCTTGCCGGGACTTGGGCCGGCGGCGGGTTGGGGATGGTGACGGCGCCCTGGGCGGCCGAGGCGACCGAGGCGCGGTATTTGGCGAAGACGCCTCGCGCCGGGCGGACTACGTGGGGCGTAAAGCCCGCCCGGCGCGTCGCCAGATCGACATTGACGTCGATGCGGCGGTTGGTGACGTCGATGGTGATGCGGTCACCATCGCGAATTAGCGCGATCGGGCCGCCCACGGCGGCTTCCGGCGAGACGTGTCCGGCGACAAAGCCGTAGCTGGCGCCCGAGAACCGGCCGTCCGTCAGCAGGGCGACGTTGTCGATCTTGCGGCCCTTCAGGGCGGCGGTGACCTGCAGCATCTCGCGCATGCCCGGACCGCCCTTGGGCCCTTCGTAGCGGATGATGATCACGTCGCCCTCGCCGACCGAACCGTCCTGAACGGCGTGGAAGGCGTCTTCTTCCGAATCGAAGACGCAGGCCGGACCTTCGAACGTATCGACCTTGTGACCCGTCAGCTTGATGACCGCGCCTTCCGGGGCGACGTCGCCATAGATGACGGCGAAGCTGCCGCGATCCATCACAGGGGCGTCGAAGGTGGTTACGACCACCTGACCCGGCGTCTCCTCCGCCTCGGCCGCTTCGGCGAACAGACTGCGGCCGCTGACGGTGGGGGTGTTCACGATCTTGCCCGCCTCGGCCATTCGCTGGGTGACCAGGCGCGTGCCGCCGGCCGCGAACAGGTGCGAGGCCAGGAAGCGGCCGCCCGGCTTCAGATCGCAGATGACCGGCGCCTCGACGCAGGCCTGATGGCAGTCCTCGACGCCGAACTCGACGCCGGCCTCCGCCGCGATGGCCGTCAGGTGCATGACCGCATTGGTCGAACCGCCCGAGGCCGAGACGGCGACAGCGGCGTTCTTCAGGCTGGCGCGGGTGATGTATTTGCGGGCCGTGTCGCCGGAGAAGACGCGCTCGACGATCAGGCGGCCGCAGCGTTCACCCTCGGCGGCCTTGTTCGGATCGACGGCGGGCACGTCGTTGGCGCCCATGGGGCTGATGCCCATGACCGACAAGGCCATCGCCATGGTGTTGGCCGTGAACTGACCGCCGCAGGCCCCGGCGCCAGGGCAGACGGCCTGCTCGACCGCCTTCAGCCCTTCGTCGTCCAGGGCGCCGGCCGAATGGGCGCCGATGGCCTCGAACACCTCCTGGACCGAGACTTCCTTGGTCCCGATCACGCCGGGCATGATGGTGCCGCCGTAGTAGACCAGGCCGGGGATATCCATCCGCGCCAGGGCCATGGCCGCCGCCGGGATCGTCTTGTCGCAGCCGACGATGCAGACCACGCCGTCCAGCTGGTGGCCTTCGATCGCCAGCTCGATCGAGTCGGCGACGACCTCGCGGCTGATCAGCGAGGCCTTCATGCCCGCCGTGCCCATCGAGATGCCGTCGGTGACGACGATGGTGTTGAAGTCGACCGGATAGCCGCCGGCCGCGACGATGCCGGCGCGCACATCCTTGGCCAGCCGGTCCAGGTGCATGTTGCACGGCGTGACCGTCGACCAGGTGTTGACGATGCCGATCATCGGCTTGTCGAAGTCGGCGTCCTGCATGCCGGCGGCGCGCAGATACGAGCGGGCGGCGGCCCGATTCGGGCCGGCCGTCACCGCCGCGCTGCGCGCGTTGGGCTTTCTGGGCTGAGAGGTAGAATCTTGCGTCATCGGTCCGGTTCGCTTCGAACCGCCGCGCACTAAAAACCCCGCTTCCTTTCGGAGGCGGGGTGGTGCGAGGCGATCCTGAGTATGTCTAGTTCAGATCGCGTGCATCCACGCCGCTTGCGTAAGCAGGCCGAGAAGTACGATGGTAATGAGGAATACGGGGCTTTCCAGGCCGACCGGCGCGCGAACGGCGGCGACCGCCTTGGCGGTGCGTCCCTTCGTCATGTCGCGCGTCATCGTGGCCACGGGCGGCTCCCTGTTCTGACGCCAAGAAACCATAGCCGCCGGCACCATTCAAGCCCTGTCGCAAAAATTTTGCGCACCAGATCAAAAACGACCCCATCAGGGGTGTTTCTTACCCGAAGTCGAGACGGAGGACTTTCGAAGCGTAACCGGCCATCACACCATGTTACGTGCGCGGGGTTGAAACCCGCCCGCGACCGCTCCATTGAGACGCCAACCTATATGTAGCGCACAACACCCTACCGTTCAGAGGAGCTCTCCATGACCGTTCGCGTCGCCATCAATGGTTTCGGCCGCATCGGCCGTCTCGTCCTTCGCTCGATCATCGAGCATGGCCGCACGGACATCGAGGTGGTGGCGATCAACGATCTGGGACCGGTCGAGACCAACGCCCACCTGTTCCGCTACGATTCGGTCCACGGCCGCTTCCCCGGCACGGTGACCTCGGGCGAGGACTGGATCGACGTCGGCACCGGCAAGATCAAGGTCACGGCCGAGCGTGACCCCGCCAATCTGCCGCACGCCGAACTGAAGGTGGACATCGCCTTCGAATGCACCGGCATTTTCACCTCCAAGGACAAGGCCAGCGCCCACCTGAAGGCCGGCGCCAAGCGCGTCCTGGTCTCGGCGCCCGCCGACAACGCCGACAAGACCATCGTCTATAAGGTCAACCACGAGACCCTGACCGCCGACGACATCGTCGTCTCGAACGGCTCGTGCACCACCAACGCCCTGGCCCCCGTCGCCAAGGTGCTGAACGACCTGTTCGGCATCGAGCGCGGCTATATGACCACCATCCACTCCTACACCGGCGACCAGCCGACTCTGGATACGATGCACAAGGATCTGTACCGCGCCCGCGCCGCGGCCCTGTCGATGATCCCGACCTCGACCGGCGCCGCCAAGGCCCTGGGCCTGGTCCTGCCCGAGCTGAAGGGCAAGCTGGACGGCTCGTCGATCCGCGTCCCGACCCCGAACGTTTCAGTTGTGGATCTGAAGGTCGTCGCCGGTCGCGAAGTCACGGTGGAAGAGATCAATGCGGCGCTTCAGGCCGCCGCCGACGGCCCGATGAAGGGCGTCCTGTTCACCACGACCGACCCGCTGGTTTCGCACGACCTGAACCACATCGCCGCCTCCTCCACCGCCGCCCTGCCCCAGACCCAGGTCGTCGACGGCAAACTGGCCCGCGTTCTGAGCTGGTACGACAACGAATGGGGCTTCGCGACGCGCATGAGCGACACGGCGTTGCAGATAGCGAAGTTCCTGTAATGAGATGGCCTGCGATCACTGCACTGGCTTTGTTAGCAGTGGTCGCAGGTTACCTTGGCGCGATCGGCGTCAGCGCCATGTTTTGGTCTACCCGAATTCCAAAAGCGGGGCAGCGCGTCGACGGCTTCCTCGTCAGCCATCCGACGGCTGCATCGTTTGAGGTTGTAGGCGTCCTTCTGGGAGCTGGTTTGCTAGCTGTTCTGGCCTGCGGCGTTCTCGCTTACCGCCTCCGACATCGGCTAGACATGACGCTTGTGGTCGCCATGCCCATCGGTTTGATGACGGCCTCCTTCTCCCTAGCCGCCTGGGCCAATCTCTCCTCCCCTCCGTTTTAAAAGGCCAATCATGACCTTCCGCACCCTCGACGACGCCAAGGACCTTGCCGGCAAGACGGCTTTGGTCCGCGTGGACTTCAACGTCCCGATGGAGGGCGGCAAGGTCACGGACGACACCCGTCTGCGGGTCGCCCTGCCGACGATCCAGCGCCTGCGTGACGCGGGCGCCAAGGTCGCCCTGCTGGCTCACTTCGACCGCCCCAAGGGCCAGCGCGTTCCGTCGATGAGCCTGAAACCCGTCGTTCAGCCGCTGGAAGAACTCCTCGGCGCCCCCGTCCGCTTCGCCGAGGACTGCATCGGTCCCGACGCCGTCGAGGCGATTCGCGATCTGGACGCCGGCGGCGTGGTCCTGCTGGAAAACGTACGCTTTCACGCGGCGGAAGAGGCCAATGATCCGGTCTTCGCCCAGAAGCTGGCGGATCTCGGCGATCTCTACGTCAACGACGCCTTTTCGGCCGCGCACCGCGCCCACGCCTCGACCGAAGGCGTCGCGCATCACATCCCGGCCTACGCCGGCGAATCCATGCGTCGCGAACTGGATGCGCTCGACGCCGCGCTTGGCAATCCGCAGAAGCCGGTCGTCGGCATCGTCGGCGGCTCCAAGGTCTCGACCAAGCTGGACCTGCTGAAGAACCTGGTCGGCAAGCTGGACACGCTCGCCATCGGCGGCGGCATGGCCAACACCTTCCTGTATGCGCAAGGCGTCGATATCGGCGGCTCTCTGGCCGAAAAGGATATGGCGGACACCGCGCGCGAAATCCTGGCGGAAGCCGAAGCCAAGGGCTGCGACATCCTGCTGCCCGTCGATGTCGTGGTGGCGACCGAGGTCAAGCCCGGCGCCGACGCCCGCACCGTCAAGACAGGCGAAGCCCTCTCGACTGACGACAAGATCCTTGACGCCGGCCCCGACACCGTCGCGCGCCTGAACGCCGCCATCGACGCGTCCAAGACCCTTATCTGGAACGGTCCGCTGGGCGTGTTCGAGGTCCCGCCCTTCGACGCCGCCACGATCGCGGCCGCCAAGCACGTCGCCGAGCGCACCAAGGCCGGCGCCCTGATCGCGGTGGCGGGCGGCGGCGACACGGTCGCGGCCGTCGGCCATGCCGGCGTCGCGGCGGACCTGACCTTCGTGTCCACCGCCGGCGGCGCCTTCCTGGAATGGATGGAGGGCAAGCCTCTGCCCGGCGTCGAGGCCCTGCGCGCCTGAAGGCTCAGCGATGCAGGCGGATCACGCCTGCATCCTGTCTTCGAAATCGGCGTTGAAACGGCTGTAACACGGCGTGACTTCGCGCTGTCCGGCGTCTAATCTCTCGCCCAACCAAAAAAGACTATTCGGCTCAGGAGACTACCCCATGGCGCGCATCACGCTGCGACAGCTGCTCGACCACGCGGCAGAGAACGATTACGGCCTGCCCGCCTACAACATCAACAATATGGAACAGGGTCTGGCGATCATGGAGGCGGCCCACGAGGTCAATGCTCCCGTGATCATTCAAGCGAGCCGGGGCGCCCGGAACTACGCCAACGACATCGTTCTGGCCAAGCTGATCGACGCCCTGGCCGAGCTCTATCCGCACATCCCGGTCTGCATGCACCAGGACCATGGCAACGGCCCGGCGACCTGCGCCACCGCCATCCAGTACGGCTTCACCAGCGTGATGATGGACGGCTCGCTGGAGGAAGACGCCAAGACCCCCGCCAGCTACGAATACAATGTCGACGTCACCCGCCGCGTCACCGAAATGGCCCACGCCTGCGGCGTCTCGGTCGAGGGTGAACTGGGCGTGCTGGGCTCGCTGGAAACCGGCATGGGCGAGGCCGAGGACGGCCACGGCTTCGAGGGCAAGCTGGACCATTCGCAACTGTTGACCGACCCGGATCAGGCCGTCGACTTCGTCGCCGCCACCAAGGTCGACGCCCTGGCCATCGCCATGGGCACCAGCCACGGCGCCTACAAATTCTCGCGTCAGCCGGACGGTGAAGTCCTGGCCATGAACGTGATCGAGGAAATCCACCGCCGCCTGCCCAACACCCACCTGGTGATGCACGGCTCATCCTCGGTGCCGCAGGATCTGCAGGACATCATCAACCAGTACGGCGGCGAAATGCCCCAGACCTGGGGCGTGCCGGTCGAGGAAATCCAGCGCGGCATCAAGCACGGCGTGCGCAAGGTCAACATCGACACCGACAACCGCATGGCCATCACCGGCGCCATCCGTAAGGCCCTGATGGAGAAGCCGGGCGAGTTCGACCCGCGCTACTATCTGAAACCCGCCAAGGAGGCGATGAAGAAGCTCTGCGTGGAGCGCTACCAGCAGTTCGGCTGCGAGGGTCAGGCCTCCAAGATTCGGCCCCTCTCCACCGCACAGATGGCCAAGCGCTACGCCTCGGGCGACCTGGATCCGTCCTTCCGCGGCGCGTCCGTCAAGGCCGCTTAAGGACCGTCGTCTAGACCGGGTAGCGGCCGCTCAGTTCGCGCCGCACCCGGCGAACGTCCCATTCCGCCTGATCCAGCGCGTCGCGGGCCTCTCGGGCATTGCGACGCGCATCGCGGATCTCGCCTTTGACCTCTTGAATGCGGTCACGAATACGCTCCCGTTCTTCGTCCGTCAGGCCCTCGCCGCGCAGTTCGCGTTCCTTGGCTTCCAGCTTGTCTTCGCGGTTCTCGATCCGGGCCTCTGCGCTGCTCAGCGCGCCTTGCGCCGTCTCGTAGGCGTCCTCGACCTCATGCAGCAGTCGGCCGTCACGATAGGCCGGCAGAAACGCCTGCTCCTCCTCAGGCCGACAAACGCCGTGATAGGCATTGCCCGCCCGCCCCTCCTCCCAGCCGCGCTGGAAGGTGCAGTAGGTCCGCAAGCCATCCTCACGCGCCGAGCCATAGGCGGCCGGATTGGGTGCAATCTGAAATTTGGCGCAGGCCTTGGTGTGGTCGTCCAGCCGCGTCATCGGATAGCCCGACGCCCCGTCCACATAGCCCTTCTCGCCCCAGGCGCCGGCCAGGCATTCGTCCTTGCTCATGGCGGTGCAACTGCTCAGCAGCGCCGCCGCGGCGAACGCGCCCCCGGCGATCATCAACCGCTTCATCGGATGTTCCCCACGGCCCCAAGCTTGACTATCGCCTCACCCGCGCCCCTCGCGCAAGCGGCCGGTCGTGCTAGGGAGACGACGTGCCCGCCCAAGATCTGATCGACGAAGACGACGACCCCGCGACCGGCGCCCCCGCCGAGGTGCTGGAGGCCCGCATCGACGCGGCCGGCGTTCGCCTGGACAAGGCCCTGGCCGGCGCCTTCCCCACCCTGTCGCGCGCCCGGCTCCAGGCCCTGCTGGCCGAGGGCGCCGTCAGTCGCGATGGCGAGGTCCTGACCGGCGGTTCCGCCAAGGCCCAGCCCGGCCTCTATGCCGTCGCCCTGCCCCCCGTGGCGCCCGCAACGCCCCAGGCTCAGGCCATTCCCCTGACCGTCCTCTATGAGGACGCCGACCTGATCGTCATCGACAAGCCCGCAGGTATGGCCGCCCATCCGGCGCCGGGCACGCCCGACGGCACCCTGGTCAATGCGCTTCTGGCCCATTGCGGCGACAGCCTGTCGGGCATCGGCGGCGTCGCCCGCCCCGGCATCGTCCACCGGCTGGACAAGGATACCTCGGGCGTCATGGTCGCGGCCAAGACCGACCGCGCCCACGCTGGCCTCTCCGCCCTGTTCGCTGCGCACGACATCGAGCGCACCTACATCGCCCTGACGCGCGGCGCGCCGTCGCCCGCGAACGGCCGCATCCACACCCGCATCGGCCGCTCCACCGGCGACCGCAAGAAAATGGCGGTCCTGAAGGCCGGCGGTCGCGAGGCCATCACCGACTATGTCGTCCAAGCGACCTTCGGGCAGCCCGCCAAAGCCGGTGGCGCGCCCATGGCCGCGCGGGTTGCCTGCACCCTGCAGACCGGCCGCACCCATCAGATCCGCGTCCACCTGTCGTCTAGGGGCGCGCCGATCCTCGGCGACGCGACCTACGGCTCAGGCAGCCCCGCCATCCCCGTTCGCACCGCCATCGCCGAAGCGGGCCTTGAGCGTCAGGCCCTGCACGCCGCTGTCCTGGGCTTTGTCCATCCTGTCACGGGCGAGGCGCTTCGCTTCGAGACCGCGCCGCCCTCCGACATGCAGCGTCTCGAGACGCTTCTCGCCGAACTCTGAACAGTCGTCCGGTCGAGCAGGCCTTGAATAGCAACTGACAAAGTTCTATATTGGACGTCGATCGGCGCGAGTGGCGCCAGGGCCACGGTCACGCTTTCGTGTGACGATCCGCCTCTAAAAATGGCGGCAACCCATCGCTACTTTACCGGTTGAGGGGTGAGACGTCGGCGCACACACCGTGGCCGATGACGAAGAGCCCGCTCGTTCAAGACGGTCGGAGGGACCAGTATATGGCTGCCAATAGTACGCTCGCGGTGATGTCGCCTGAACAAGGCCTGTCGCGTTATCTGACGGAAATCCGCAAGTTTCCGATGCTGACCAAGGACGAGGAGTTCATGCTCGCCAAGCGTTGGTCCGAGCACCAGGACCCCGAAGCCGCCCACCGTCTCGTCACCTCGCACCTTCGTCTCGTGGCCAAGATCGCCATGGGGTATCGCGGCTACGGCCTGCCGATCGGCGAAGTCATTTCCGAGGGCAACGTCGGCCTGATGCAGGCCGTCAAGAAATTCGACGCCGACAAGGGTTTCCGCTTGGCGACCTACGCCATGTGGTGGATTCGCGCCTCGATCCAGGAATACATCCTGCGCAGCTGGTCGCTCGTGAAGATGGGCACCACCGCGGCGCAGAAGAAGCTGTTCTTCAACCTGCGCAAGGCCAAGAGCCAGATCTCGGCCTTCGAGGAAGGCGATCTGCATCCTGAACACCTCGCCGCCATCGCCACCAAACTGGGCGTGACGGAGGAAGAGGTCACCAACATGAACCGCCGTCTCGGCGGCGACGCCTCCCTGAACGCCCCTCTGCGCGCCGACGGCGAAAGCGAGTGGCAGGACTGGCTGGCCGACGACACGGCCGTGTCTCAGGAAACCCAGCTCGCCGACGACGAGGAAAAGGGCATCCGCATGAGCCTTCTTCAGGAGGCCATGGAAGAGCTGACCGATCGTGAGAAGCACATCCTCACGGAACGTCGCCTCAAGGACGATCCGGTCACGCTGGAAGAGCTCGCCGGCCAGTATGGTGTTTCGCGCGAGCGCGTGCGTCAGATCGAGGTCCGCGCCTTCGAGAAGCTGCAAAAGGCCATGCGCGCCGCCGCCGAAGAGCGGAACCTGGTCGACGCCTGAGCAAGTCGGTCCGCTGCGCCTTCAACGGCGCGGCGGACCATCCATCATGACGCGCGCGCCACCGTCGCCGCTTCATTGGCCGCTCTCGCAGCCGCCACCACCGTGCCGATCGGCTGGGCCAGTCCCGCCTTCGTCACCTGACCGCTGGCCACATAGGCCTGCAGCGTAGCCACAGCCATCGCCAGTCGGGCGTCCGCCGTCTTGATGGCCAGACCGTTCAGCGTCTCGGCCTGCTGGCGAATGGCGCGGGTCGCCTGCGACGGATCCTGCTCGAACTGCGACATGGCCGAAACCAGGATCCGCGACGCCTGATCGCGGATTTCAGCGGCGCCGCCTCCGGCCGCGCCATCGCTGCGACGCTTGCGAGCGCCTGAATATTCACCTGAGTTGAACCGGCGACGATCCGGCCCGACATAGCCGACGGCCTCGATCCAAGGCCGGGGCTTCAACGTCACATTCTCGACCCGCTTGAACAGGTCGCCGGTCGTGAACGGCTTTCTTAGGAACTCGTGGATTCCGGCGTCGCGCGCGCCCTTGATCGCCGCGGCGGTCGCCTCGCCCGTCACCATGATGATCGGCGACATGCGGCACGACATGCTGGAGCGCCGAATGCGCCGCGCCAGCGTCTCGCCGTTCAGCTTGTCTCCGGACCGTTCTGTAAAGATCACGCCCGGCTCGACGTCGCGCAGCAGCTCCAGCGCGCGTTCCTCGTCACCCTCGGAATAGACCTCGCGCGCACCCATGCCCTTCACGATGTCCGTCAGCAGTCGCGCTGACGACAGATTGGCGTCCACGATGACCACCCGACGAAGCGAGGGCTCCATGCGGCTTATGGTTCTGGCGTTTGCGGCGAACACATCAGACTCCGAAGTTGGAGCCATTATCCTTACCGCCCACGGGTTAAGACCTGTTGAATAGGTCTTTCTGCGTAGTCCGCCGCCTCACGCCGCCCCCTTCAGGCCTCAGCCCTGGAACGGATCACGCATCAGAATGGTGTCGTCGCGTTCGGGGCTGGTCGACAGCAGGGCCACCGGCGCGCCGATCAACTCTTCGATCCGGCGCACATATTTGATGGCGTTGGCGTTAATGTCCTTGAAGCTGCGGACGCCGGCAGTGCTTTCGCTCCAGCCCTCCAGCTCTTCGAACACCGGCTCGGCGGCGGCTTGGGCCTTCAGGCTGGACGGCAGATAGTCCAGCACCTCGCCGTCGACCTTGTAGCCGACGCAGATCTTCAGCGTCTTCAGCCCGTCGAGCACGTCCAGCTTGGTCAGGGCGATCCCGTCGATGCCGTTGATCGCCACGGACTGGCGCACCAACACGGCGTCGAACCAGCCGCAGCGGCGCGCACGGCCGGTGTTCACCCCGACCTCGCGGCCCACGGTCGCCAGATGCGCGCCAACTTCATCGTTCAATTCGCAGGCGAAGGGGCCCTCGCCGACGCGCGTCGTATAGGCCTTCACGATGCCCAGCACATAACCGACGCCGCGCGGTCCGATGCCCGAACCCGCCGCCGCCTGGCCGGCCACCGTGTTGGAGCTGGTGACATAGGGATAGGTGCCGTGATCCACGTCCAGGAAGGCGCCCTGCGCTCCCTCGAACAGCACGCGCTTGCCGTCCTTCTGCGCCTGGTCCAGCACGCGCCAGGCCGGTTTCACATAGGGCAGGATCTTCGGCGCGATCTCCAGCAACTGCGCCAGCAGCGCGTCGGGGTCGATCGGCTCCAGCCCCAGACCGGCGCGCAGCGGATCGTGGTGCGAGCGCAGCCGGTCGATCTTGACCTTCAGATCGTCTTCATTGGCCAGATCGCAGACCCGAATGGCGCGACGCCCCACCTTGTCCTCATAGGCCGGACCGATGCCCCGCCCGGTCGTGCCGATCTTGGCGCCCGGCGCGCTGGCCGCCGCCTCGCGCGCCACGTCCAGCGCCGGGTGGATGGGCAGGATCAGGCAGGCGTTGTCTGCGATGGTCAGGATTTCGGGGCTGATCGCCACACCTTGGGCAGCGATCTTTTCGATCTCGCCGACCAGATGCCAAGGATCGACGACCACGCCGTTGCCGATAATCGACGGCTTGCCCTGCACGACGCCGCTGGGCAGCAGCGCCAGCTTGTAGACCTTGCCGTCCACGACCAGCGTATGGCCCGCATTGTGACCGCCTTGGAACCGCACGACCATGTCGGCGCGGTTGGACAGCCAGTCCACGATCTTGCCCTTGCCCTCGTCGCCCCACTGGGCGCCGACCACCGCTACGTTCGCCAAAACCGTCTCTCCGCACTGGAATGCGGGCGCAGCCTATAGCGAGGGAATCGTCCGATGTCGTCCCGTCAGGCGGATTTATCCGACTTCGCCGACCGCCGTCTCGAACGCCCATTCCAGCCAGGGCGTCGCCACAACCACATCGGCCGTCTCGACCGTGCAGCCGCACCATAGTCGAAGACCAGGCGGCGCATTGCGGTGCGGCTCCATGTCGAACACGGCCGCCTCGCCTTCCAACAGGGCCTTGAACCGCATGACAAAGGCCTTCTGCGCCTTGTCGTCCAAGGCCGCGATCCGCGCATCGGTGAACTTCAGGCAGACCGAGGTCGTCGACCGGATCTCCGGCCGATCCGGCAGGAAGGCGATCCAGTCGGTGCGCTCCACCCATTGCGCCAACGCGGCGTAGTTGGCGTCTGTCCGCCGGATCAGTTCGCTCAATCCGCCGATATCCTTCGCCCAGCCCAAGGCGTCGATCCAATCCTCAATGGTCAGAATCGAAAAGGTGTTGATCGCCATCCCGTCCGCCAGCGCCCGATCGAACCGTCCCTTGCCGTCTGTCAGCCGCAGCAGTTTCGGAATTGCCCGATCCGGTCGGAAGGTATCCAGCCGCTCGACCGCGCGCGGCGACAGCACCATCACCCCAATGCCCGCCTCGCCGCCCAACGCCTTCTGGAAGCTGAAGGTCACGACATCCAACTTCTCCCACGGCAGCGGCATGGCGAAGGCGGCGGAGGTCGCGTCGCAGATCGCCAGCCCCTCGCGCTCGTCGGCGATCCAGTCGGCGTTCGGCACGCGCACGCCCGAGGTCGTGCCGTTCCACGGAAACACGACATCCTTCGACCAGTCCGCCCGGCTCAGATCCGGCAGTTCGCCCCACGGCGCCGTCAAGGCCTCGGGCTCCAGCCCCAGATGATCCTTCACGTCCGCCAGCCAGGTCAGGCCGAAATTCTCGAACGCCACGACCTGCACCGGCCGCGCGCCCAGCATGCCCCACAGCGCCGCCTCGACCGCACCCGTGTCAGACCCCGGCGTGTAGAGCATCACATGGCTGTCGGGCACTTCCAGCACCTCGCGCGTCAGCCGCAGGCCATGCGCGAACCGCTCCACCACCTCGGGCGCGCGAATGCCGCGTCCCAGCAGATCAGACGGCAATCCGCCCAACGCATAGCCCGGCCGCTTCGCCGTCGGCCCTGCCGAAAACCACGGCCGCGCCGGCTTCACATCAGGCTTCGTGCTCATGCTCTCTTCCTTTGGCGCTACTGCGCTTCGCGCGACTTCAGCACGCTCACCGCCCAGGCGTATAGGACCGCTTGGCCCGCCAATCCTCGGCGAACTGGGTCAGTTCGGCGTCCGGCGCATCCGGAAGCGTCACCATCACCCGCGCCAGCAAATCGCCGCGCCTGCCTTGCGCAAACGCGCCGCGCCCCTTCAGCCTCAGCACCTTGCCCGAGTTCGATCCGGCCGGCAGCGTCATCTGCACCACGCCCTCTGGCGTCGGCACCCGCACCTTGGCGCCCAGCACCGCGTCGGGCACCGACACCGGCAGGTCCATCGTCAGGTCCGCCCCGTCGCGCTTGTAGATGGGGTGCGGTTCGATCCTCAGTTCGATCAGGGCGTCGCCGTTCTCGGCCCCGCGTCCGGGCGATCCCTGGCCGCGCAGACGGATCGTCTGGCCTTCCGACGCGCCCTTGGGAATGGTCACGTCCAAGGTGCGTCCATCCGAGAACTGAATCCTCCGCGTCGCCCCGGCGATGGCGTCTTCCAGACTGATGTCCAGCGTCGCCTTCACGTCCTGACCGCGTGAGGTGAAGTCCCTCGCGCCGCGCTGACGCCCGGCCCCGCCGAACATGCCGAACAGCTCATCCAGATCGACGCCTTCGAAGTTGGCGCGGCCGCCCGGCCCGCCGCCTTGGCCGAACGGATTGCCGCCCTGGCCGAACGGGCTGCCGCCGGCGCGACCGCCGCCGCCGAAGCCGCGATACTGTTCGTTGCCGTCGCCGTCGATCTGGCCCGCGTCGTATTTGGCGCGCTTTTCCTTGTCGCCCAGGATGTCGAAGGCCGCCGTCACCCGCTTGAACTTGTCCTCGGTGATCTTGTCGCCGGGGTTCTTGTCGGGATGCAGCTCCTTGGCGAGCTTGCGATACGCCTTCTTGACCTCGTCCGCGCTCGCGCCCTTCGAAACGCCCAGTTCCTTGTAGGGGTCGCCTGCCACGTCCGTTGTCGCTCCAGCTGAAAAAGGTCGAGAGGCCGTCAGTTAAGCCATGCCCCGCCCCGCGCAAAGGGCTGGACCCGCCCTATTTCGTCAGACCGGCCGGATTTCCGCCTCCACCTCCGCTTCTGGGCCCCACCCGAACCCGTCGTTCCACTGCGCCACGGCGATCCGCGCCATGTCAGTCACACCGTCCGGCAGGTCCGAAGCCAAGTCCGCCGCTGCATAGAACGCCGACACGCCCTCGACCTCCATCGTCCGAACCACGACGTCATGATGAATGACGCGCAGCCGGAACCGCATCGGATCGACCGTTGTCGGTTCCCCATCCCAGCCGTCGCCGAACAGCCGCACGCGTGGCGTCCATCGGATCGTCAGCCCCTCCGCCGACGTCTCGACCGTCAGACCAGAGGGCGACCACGGCCGATCATGCCCGCCCCTCGCCACGAACAGGGCTTCGCTGAACCCCGCACCGCCCGGCGCCGCGCCAGCCGATCCCGCGCGACAGATCAGCGGCAGTCCTCGCTCGCCCCGCCCGATCTCCGCGCGCCCCAGCCGATCGTCCAGAAACACCACGACCGCCCCCGCCCCGGCGCCCGCCCGCATCTCCACCTCGGTCCCCTGCTGCCCGCGCAACAGACCCGTCAGCCGCCATGTCCCCGGCCCGACCAACACCGCCGACCGATACTGCACGATTTCCCAGCCCGCCGCTGTCTCGACCGCCAGCGCATTGCCGCCGCCCAGCACCGTGGCCTCGACCGCGCTTTCCGGCGCCTCGCCCTCGACCCGCACCACCAAAGCGTTGGCCTCGTCCCAGCGGTGCCGCACGCCCGCTTCCAGCGCCTCGAGCAGCACCCCGACCGTCGCCGGCGCCTCCACATCGCTCCTCGCCGTCAAAGTCTCAACGGTCGATCCCGCATGCAGCCGCATCGTCCGCCACGGCTCGGCCGCCACGGCGATCAAGGGCCGCGCGTCCGCCTCGCTCCCGATCAAAGGCGGCAGGTCCAACACTTTCAGGAACGGCGCCCCGACCACGACCGGAGTCTCGCCTCTGCGCCAGACGCCGTCGTCCTCGACCGTCCGCCGCGCCGTCACCGGCTCCAGCACCGCCGACGGCGTCTCGTCCGAGGTGACCCGCATCACGCGCCAGTCGCCCGACCGACCCTCCAGCCGCACCCCGTCTCCGGGCTCCAGCCGCAAAGCTTCCAGCGGCCCCAGGGCCAGCGTTCTCGCCTCCACGCCCTCGCTGTCCAACGCCCGCTGCGCCGCCGCCGTCGCCAGTCCGCCGCCGCACACCAGCGGCAAGTCCAGATCGACCCCGCCCGCCGTCGCCGCCGCATCCTCCGACCGCACGACCACCGCCCCGGTCTGATAATCCGCCGTCTCGTCGATAAACCGCACCCGCGCCTCGCCCGCCCTGGGCTCCAGCGTCCGCGTCGCCGTTTCCGCCGCCCCGCCATCGGGCGGGGCCAGCGCCTCGCCCGCGATCTCGACCACCGTCTCCACTCGCCCCAGGACTGCGACCTTCCCGTCCCGCTCGGCCGCCACGGCGTCGAACGCCGCCAGCAAGGGCTCCAGCGCATCGCGCGTCCGCATCGGCCGGTCGATGACATAGCCGGCCGCGGCGCCCTCGACGCCCTCGATCGCCATCTCGTCCGGCGACAACCCGCCTCGCGCCAGCACCGCCTCGATCAGATCGCGCCCGTCGCCGGCCAGCCGTCCGTTCAGCCAATGCCCGGCGCGCCACGCCCCTGCGTCGGCCCAGACATCGCCCCGCGAAGGAAACGCCGGATAGGGCCGCGCGTCCCAGCACCAGGCGTCCGCCGCCTCCAGCATTCGCCCGCCATAGACATCCGAAACCGGATTGTTCTCAGCCGTCGCATAATGGCCCAGCACCGCTTCCAGCGCCCCCCGCTGCACTGCGTCGTCGCGCGCGCCCGTTGATCCCGGCGGCAGTCGGCTCTCACTGCTCTTCGCATCCTGAAACAGGTTCGGCGCATTGCCGCCCCGGTCCACCGCCGCACAGCCGAACTCCGACAACCGCACCGGTTTCATTCCCGGAACCCAGGTCGTCGGCGTCGCGCTTCGCACACCGCCCGGCCGGTCATGATGCAGGTTCGACCACCAGCCTTTCAGGTCCTTGGGCCGGAACACCCAGTCCTCTCCATACGCCCCGTCGACGATGGGCGTGCGCACCTGCGCCGCCCGATCCGCCGCGCTGGCGTAATACCAGTCGAACCCGTCCCCGCCTGCGACGCCCGCCGCCAGATAGGCCGGGTCCGCCGCCCCGCCGAACGTCGCCGCATCGACCCCGCCCTCACCCGCTCGCCAGTCCGTCAGCGGCGGGTACCAGTCGATCGATACATGATCGATGTTCGCATCGGCCCACAGCGGATCCAGATGGAACACCACCTCCCCGCCTGTCTGCCGCCCGAAATATTCGCTCCAGTCCGCCGCATAGGACAGTTTCACGCCCGGCCCGACCACCCGACACTCCGCCGCCAGCGCCCGGAACTGATCGACCGCCGGAAAGCCCCCGGCCGCATCCCGCGTCCAGGTCACGCCGCGCATCTCCGACCCGATCAACAGGCCGTCCGCCCCCTCATCCGCCGCGATCCGGGCGTAGTGCAGCGCCATCCGCCGCAAGCCCCAATCCTCGCTGCCGCCGAACAGGGCCGCGATCTCCGCCGTCGCCCCCGCCCCGTCCGCGCCCGCCACCCGTCCGCGCCACGGATAGCCGGGGCAGTCCATGAACACGAACGGATACAGGGTCACCTCCAGCCCACGCGCCTTTAGCTCGCGGATCGCCTGACGCACGCTCTTGTCAGACGGCGTTCCGCCATAGGCCGGCGCCCCATCGACCTGACTGACCTCATAGGCCTCATCGCGCGCCATGCCCGCCACGGACCAGACCAGCGGTTCGGTTGGCTTGTCGCGCCGCTCCACCCCTGGCCGCACAACGCATTGCCCGGCCCTCAAGTCGCTGCCAAACCACCCGACCACCAGACTGACCCGCTTCAGGTTCGGCAGCTGCGCCTGAAGCTGGTCCAACGACACGACCAGGTCAGCCCCACCCTCGCCATTGTGCATATTCTCCGCCGTCGTTCGCGTCAGTCCCTCGCGGCGCACCACCGCCTCGGTCGCCAGGGCGAACTCCCCCGCGCCCGGTATCAGACACACCCCCTCCAGCAGGTCCTCCAGCCGCGCAGTCTGTCCCCGCGGTCGCCGGAACACCTCGAAACTCAGCTGCGGAACCCGATCCCCGAACGGCCCCAGCGGCAGGTCCTCGAACACCACATAGGCCGTCCCGCGATAGGCCGGCGCATCCCGTTCCACCGCCTCGATCAGCGGATCCGCCGTCTGGTCCTCGCCCCCACGATGCACCCGCATCACCACGCCGGTCATGTCCATCAGCCGCCCGTCGGCCCAGACCCGCCCGACCCCGTCGATCTCGCCCTCGCACAGGGCTACGGCGAAGCTCAGCGAATAGACATAGTCGGTCGTCTTCGGCCCGCCCTTGCCCGCCCGGCCCTTGTTTTTGCCTTCCAGGAACCGCGCCGCCCAGATCACCTGACCGGTCACCCGCGCCCGTCCGAAGACGCAGGCCATCGGCGCGCCTTCCGCGGTGCCCTGGACCTTCAGCGTCTCCAGCCTCGGTCCCACCTGCCGCGCCGGACCCAGCGAGCCCACCACCCGATTGTCGATCGCCCGACCTAGGGTCGCGCCGATCACCCGCCCGACCGGCCCGCCGACCGACTGCCCGACCGCACTCAAAACGACTTGCGCCATTTACGCCTCCAAAAATCCTCCCCCGTTCACGGGGGAGGGGGACCACGAATTGGTGGAGGGAGCGGACGCACCTCTGGCCTCTGATCCTGCTTCACCAAGATTCGTGGGACTTTCGCCCCCCACCACGCTGCGCGCGGTCCCCTCCCCCGCTTCGCGGTGGAGGACAGGAAACCGGAACACGGCCGCCAGCCGTCTTCGCCACCACACGCCCATCCAGCTTTCGACCACCGCCCGTCCCCAATAGGCGTGGATCATCCTCGGCTCCGTTCCGTCGAGGTCGCTCAGAATGGCGCAGTGCTTCACCGCCACCCCCGGCGACATGCGAAACAGCAACACATCGCCCGCCCGCATCTGATCGGCCGCAACCGGCCGCATCCATCGCCCCGCCGCCTCCAGCAGCGTCTCGCGCCCGCCGACCTCGGCCCAGTCCGCCGAATAGGCCGGCAAGACCTCCGGCTCGTCGCCCACCACCTCGCGCCACACGCCGCGCACCAGCCCCAGACAGTCCGCGCCCACGCCCTTCACGCTGGCCTGATGCCTATAGGGCGTGCCGAGCCAGCACCGGGCGGACAGCACCACCGCAGTTCTCCTCACCGCCGGCTCCCGCCGTCGTTTTGCGCACTTCCGGCCGGATAGGCCGTGAGAAAGTCATCCCCCGGCACGTCCGGAAATCCGCGAAAGTTCGACCCATTCCCGAACGTCCCGACGCAGGTCTCCCACCCCTTGTCGCAAACCCGCCCCGCCGGCTTGGCGACCCCGCACCTCTGGTCCCCCAGCCGCGCATCGCACATCCGCCCATAAGTCCGCCCGACCACTCGCTCCAGCTTCGCCAGGGGTCCCTCAAGCTCGGCGACGAAGCTCTCCCCCTGGCGCTGGATCTTCGCCAGCGCCCCCGACCACAGCCGCACCTTCAGATCCGGCCGCGACCAGTCCACGCGCCACAGTTCGACCGTCGCCTTGTCGAACAGACCCGCCGCCACATCCGCTTCCGTGATCGTCGCATCGTCCAGCACGCCCGCCGCCGAAACCGACCCCGCCGCCAGCCCGACCGCGCTCTCGCCCGCCCCGGCCGTCCAACCGCTCGCCGCCCGACAGACGACCCAGTCCACCACCAGGTCCCGGTCGTGATCGGTGAACCCCATCACCACGCCGTCGGCTCGCTCCAGCCGCCAGACATGGCAAAGCGTCGCCGCCCCGCTCTCGATGCGGGCAGCCATTTCGTTCGGTATGTCGCGCATGACTCAGACCCGAACCTCGATCAGCGGAACCGCCGCCATCCGTCCGGCCTCGAAGCTCTCCAGCGTCGTCTCGATCCGATCGCTGTCGAACCGCACCGGCGTGTCGAACTGAAACCCCGCCGTCACGCTGACACCCGCCTCCGGCGCGCGCTCCAGCGTCACCCGGCCGGTGGCGAAGTCGACCGCAAAGGCCGTCGTCTCGACACCGCCCACCGCGACCCGCACCGATCCCTCGACCGGCTTGGCGACCGGCCGATCCACATCGCCGTAGCGCTTCACCAGATCGAACATGGTGCGCGTCCCATCCCCGCCGCCCAGCACCTGATCCTCTGACGATACCACCCCGCCCGGCGCGCACGACTTAAAGTCGGCGAAGTCCTTGAACCGGAACCCGTACAGCCGCCCCCGCCGCGCCTCGAAGAAGGCGACCAGCTCGGCCATGTCGTCCAGCGACCTCAGGTTCGCCCCGATCAGAGACCGCCTGCGCCCCAGCGCCCAGGGCGTGGAGCGCCGCTCGAATCCCGACGCCAGCGTCGTGATCTCCGTCCGACGCTCCACCCCGCCGGTCGAACCGAACGCCAGCCGCGCAGGCAGGCGCACCTCATGAAAGGCCATGCGAACCTTTCCTCCCTTTCACTTGTTCACTGATCGTCGCTCGTTCATGGTCGCATTGCGGCCAGCTTCGGCCGCATGCCCAAGGGGAGCGACACGTTTGCGCGGCGAGATTCTCAGTTACGACACCACCACCGGAATCGGTCTGATCAGCGGCGACGACGGCGCACGTTACGACTTCACCTCGGCCGCGCTGCAATCGCCGGCCGTGCCCGCCGCCGGCGTCCGAGTCGACTTCGTCCCCGAAGGCGCCGCCGCTACCCAGATCCTGATCCTGGCCGGTTCGCCAACCACCACCGGCGTTGCCGGCGGCTACGCCAGCTCGACCTCGACCGCTGTCGCCGGTTTCGACTGGCAAAAGCTGTTCCTGTCCTTCGAGGGCCGCATCCGCCGCAGCCATTTCTGGATCGGCTGGCTGATCCTGCTGGGCGTCAACGTCGTCATCAGCTGGATCCCCTTCATCAATCTGCTGGGTATCGTGCTGATCTGGCCTAACCTGGCCATTTCGGTGAAGCGCCTGCACGACATGGGCAAGACCGGCTGGCTGATCGCCATCCCCTGGGTCGGCTCGGTCGTCGCCTTCTTCGCCGGCTTCGCCATGGTCATCGCCGCCGCCGTCGCCAACGGCTATTCGGAAGACTACTACGAGGGCAACCCGGCCGCCGTCTTCGCCCTGATGGGCCCGGCCTTTGGCCTGTTCGCGATCGCCGGTCTGCTGGGCCTGGCCTTCCTGCTGTGGATCGGTATCGCCGACAGCCAGAAGGGCGAGAACCGTTTCGGCCCGAACCCGAAGGGCGAGTGAGCTTGCGCGGTTGAATGGTGAGTGGTGAATCGTGATTGGGAATGCGGCGTTGGCAAGTGCGCCGCCTTCCGCTCACGATTCACGAATCACGATTCACCCGTCGTCACATCCTCCGCGCGCCCAAACTGACGGCCCGCGCCAGCATCTGGGCGATCTGCGCCTCGGACCGCAGCAGGGCCGGCGCCCCGCCGTCCACCGCCACATTGACCGTCACGCCCCCGCCGCCGACCGGCCCGATCTCGCCGCCCGTCGCCGGTCGAAACACCTCCGGCCCGCGCTCGCCGACCAGATAGGCGGCGCCGCCCAGCACCGGCCCGCCGTCCGCCCGCGCCCCGCCGAAGCTGGACATCACCGACTGGATCGCCGCGCTCAAGCCGCCGCCGTTCGCCCCGGCCGCCGCATTGACGGCGTTCAGCACCGCCCGCGCCAGTTCGGCCAGCGACACCTCCCCATCCGCCGCCGCCCGCGCCAGCGACCGCGTCAGGCTGTCGCCCGCCCGCCCGAACGCCGCCTCGATGGCGTCGGCCGCCTCTTGCGCCGGCGCCTTCAACGCCTCCAGCGCCGCCCCGGCTTCGGCCGCTCTCAGCGCGACCTGATCGATCCCGTGCCGCCCGAACTCATCCGCCATCCGGCCAACCCTCCATCAACCGCGCCAGCCCCTCGCGTCCCAAAGGCGCCGCGCCGCGCGGAGCCTGCGTCACCATCCGCCACTCCTTCAACGACAGCCGCCAGAACGCATCGGGCGCCACGCCCATCGCCGCCGCCAGCCGCAACATCTCGCCCCACGGGGTCATCGTGCGGCGGCCGCAAACGCCTGCGCCACCGCGACCGCCGCCTCGCGCGGATCGACCGCCGCCACCTCCGGCTCGACTTCCCCGCCCCCGCGCAAGACCGCCGCCAGCACGATCATCAGATCCCTGGCCGACAGCGTCTTCATTCGCTCTGCGACCGCCGTCATCCCATCGACGCCCAGCCCCGTCTCGATCTCCGCCAGCGCCCCCAGCGTCAGACAGGCCCGACGCCGCGCGCCGCCGATTTCAACGAGCACTTCACCCCGCACGCCGTTCATCACATCTCCAAGTTCGATTTCGTGAGCGGTGAATCGTGATGCGAGATCGATGCTTCTCGTCACGATTCACGGTTCACGATTCACACAGTCATATCGCGCTGAACTCGATGGCCCCGGCGCTGGCCAGGCTCAGCGCGAACGTCGCCTCCCCCTCGTGCTCGCCGGCGTATTCCAGCGTCGCGACCAGGAACGGCCCCTCCAGCACGCCGAAGTCCGGCACGATCAGCCGCCACCGCTTCGCCGCCTGATCGAAGAAGGCCTCGCGCACCAGCGCATCGGAGGCGGCATCGCGAAAGATGCCCTGCCCCGACACCGCCGCCGACTTCACACCTGCGCCCGCCAGCAGCTCGCGCCATCGCCCGGCGCTGTCGCCGTCCGTCGCATCCACCGTCTTGGCGTTCAGCGAGATCGTCCGCGCCCTCAGCCCCGCCACCGTCGTGAACACGCCCGGAGACGCCACTGGGGCGCCCTCGATCTTCAGCAACATGTCCTTGCCCGATTGTGCGGTCATTTCTGTCTCTCCCTCTCGTCGTGAATTGTGACTCGTGACGGGTGATTGCGCGCCGGCAAGCGTCGTCGCCACTCACGACTCACGCGTCACCACTCACCTCTTCCGTCACCGCCCTCAGCCGCACGACCGCATAGGTCCGCCGCCCGTCACCCGCGCGGAACACGTCCGCAAACGTCGCCCTCAGCGTCGCCGTCCGCACCCCGTCGGCCTCCAGCACGGCCTCGTGCAGACAGGCCCGAACCGCCGCCGCCACCGCCTTGGCCTCTTCCGACCCCGCGAACTGCGACACGCCCGTCAGGGTCAGCCTTTGCTCGACCTCGCCCCCGTCGGCCGCCACCGGCCGGCTCTCGCACCGCCCTAGCGCCAGATAGGGACACAGCGCCCCTTCCGGTGCCTGGTCGTAAACCCGCTCCTGGATCAGGGCCTGCACCGCCGCATCCCCCTTCAGCGCCGCCAGCACCGCCTTCTGCAGCGCGCTCTCATGATCCCTCATCGCACCCGCTCCAGATCCAGCTTCGCCCGCCCCGGCCGCACGTCCTCGACCGAAACGATCCGCCAGTCCGCCCCGCCGAACCGCAGGACGCGCCCGACCGCCAGCCGGGCGTCCGCCCGCGCCTCCGCGCCCATCGTCTCGACCGCCCGCCTTTGATCACCCTCGCCGCGTTCGGTGCGCCTGCGCGCCCCGCACTTCAGCCAGGCCGACCCCACGGCCTCGAACGACACGCTGCGCCCGCCATACGGCGTCTCGGCCTCCACCGGCTGAAACAGCCCTGCCAGGATCCTCACAACCTCACCACGCGGTAAGGCGCGATCCAGCCCTCCACCGGCTCGATCTCCACCGCCTCGCCCCGCTCATAGGCCCGCAGCACCAGCATCAGGATCGCCAGCCTCAGCGGCGCGGGCGAGGTGGCCGTCAGGCTCAACCCCACATCCGCCTCCACCTTCGCCTGGGCCGCCGCGATCAGGGTCTGGATCAAGCCGTCCTCGACCTCATGCTCGACCCTCAGAAACAGCTTCGCCTCCGCCACCGTCACCGGCTGCGCCATGGCAATCTCCATTGTCAGAAATTCCGTCTCCTCCCCATGCAATGGGGAGGGGGGACCACGAAGTGGTGGAGGGGCTCTTCAACGCCCGCAGAGCCCCTCCGTCACGGCGCGAAGACGCGCCGCGCCACCTCCCCGTCGCTGCGCGACAGGGAGGAGATGACCCGATCAGCTCACGCTGAACTTCATCACCTTGATCGCGTCAAAGTTCTGCACCCCGCCGCCGACGCGCTTGGTCGTGTAGAACAGCACATAGGGCTTGGCCGAATAGGGATCGCGCAGCACCCGCACCCCCGCCCGATCAACGATCAGATACCCCCGCTGGAAGTCCCCGAACGCAATGGACAGACTGTTGGCCGCCACGTCCGGCATGGTCTCGATCTCGGTCACTGGATAGCCCAGCAGGCTCGCCGTCTCGCCCAGCCGCGTCGCCGGCTGCCAGATATAGTTGCCGTCCGCGTCTTTGAACTTGCGCACGGCCGAGACCGTCTTGCGGTTCATCACGAACCGGCCGTTCGATCGGTACTGGGCCTTGGGCGCATAGATCAGGTCGATCAGACGATCCGCCGGACTGGTCGCCGCAAAGCCGCCCGCCGCGCCCGATGCGACAGAACCGATCTGGCCCCAGGCCTGGCCCGCGTCCGCCACGGTCGGATAGGACAGCAGACCCTTGGGCTTGTTCACCCCGTCGCCGTTGATGAAGGCCTGGGTCTCCTGCGCCGCAAAGGCGTCCTCGACCTCGGCGGCCAGCCATTCGTCCAGATCGACCATGGCGTCGTCCAGCAACGCCTGCGTCGCGGCCGGATTGGCGTAGAGATCAGCCGACGGAAACTCCAGCAGCGCCAGGGTCGCCGGGTCCGTCTCGGGCCGCGCGGCCGTTTCCGCCACCCAGCCGCAGGCCACGCCCGCCGTCGACACCGGCTTTCTGAACACCCCGGCCGCGACGGTCCTGACCGTGGCGATCTCGCGCATCGGACTGGCCGCCATCAGCCGCCGCTCGATGGCCCGCTCGGTCTCATACGGCACCACATAGCCGCCCGAGGTCGCCCCGCCCGACAGGCCCGCCTTGACCTCCAACGCGCCAGACTGGCCTGTCTTCAAATACCCGTCCCACGCCGCCTTCGCCTCGGGCGCAGATGCGGGCTCCACCGGTTCGCCTCCAATCACCGGACGACGGCTCTGGCTCATCACCCGATCCAGCCGCGCCTGGGCCGAGGCGACCGCCTGGTCGATGCGCGCCACCTTCTCCTCCAGCAGCACATCGGCCGCCGCCTTCTTCTCGATCTCGCCCAGTCGGGCGTCATTCGCCCCTTTGAACGCCTCGAACGCCGCCATCATCTCGCGCACGACATCGCGCGCCTCGGGCTGGCCCGAAGCCTGTTTGGTCTCTTTCATGTTGTCTCCTGCTGAAACGATCCTCCCCCGCGATGCGGGGGAGGGGGACCGCCGAAGGCGGTGGAGGGGGCGGCCGCGTCTCGACCTTCCCATTTCGCGAGCGGCCGTCATCGGCCGCCCGAAACCTGTGATTGCGGCGGCTTCAGGCGACCGCTAGGCTCGCCTCATGCCCGCGCCGATCTTCGTCGAAGCCGATCTCTACAGCCCGCTGCTTCATGCAGCCGCGCTGATCCTTTTCGCGATCCTCTTCCCGCCCGGCACGCTTTCAGCAGGGCCGCGACGTGTGGCCCGCTGGCCATGGGCGGCGGCCATTGGCCTTCCGGTCATTTTCTACACGATTACCGATATCGTCCTTGCCGCCCTGCATCGCGGCGCGGAGGCTCAAGGCGAAAGCGGCCTGCCCTACCGCGCGGCGCAGGTTGCCATACTCGTCCTGATCGTCGGCATCGTGGTTTTGATGCTGCGTCGCAAAGCTGCATCCAAGTCGTCCTAGCGCCCCATGTCCCACCTGACGCCTCTCGAAAGCGCCGTGATGGACGCGATGATCTGGCAGATGGGCGACAGCGTGCCGGACCTGCGGGCCCAGGTCGCCGCCAGTTCGCCCGGCCTTCGTCGCAACACCGGCGCCGGTCTCTATTCCCAGATCGTCGTCGATGCGGACCGCGCGATCGCCAACCCGGACGCCACGGGCCTGTTCGGCACGGTCCATGCCATGGTCGCCGGCCTGCCCGACCCCGTCGGCTTCCAGATCGAGCTGCGCCAGGGCCGGCTGACGGCCCTGCACGGCCAGAGCTACGGTCAGGACACCCGCGCCATCGACTTCTCGACCACCGCCTTCGAAGAGGTCTTCACCGTCGACGAAGCCGGTCGATCGATCCTGTTCCGCCCCGCCCGGCGCGCGCCGGATCCGATCCCGCCCAGGCTCAGACCCACCGCCCGACCGACCGCTGCGCCCGCCGCCCAGGCCGCGCCAAAAGCGCAACCCAAACCCGCGCCCCAACCGGCATCCAAGCCCTCCGATCACGCCCTGCCGTCCGCCGCCGCCTCGCCGGGCCTGGCCGAGATCATCGCCGGCCTGTCCAACCCCACGGCCTCGCGCGGCGGCCAGCTGGCCCTGGTCTATCTCGGCGCCTATGCGCTGGCGGCCGTCTTCATCCTGTTCGCCCACTTGGTTCTGCACGTCGGCTGGATCTTCGGCCTGGTGCTCGCTGGCTGGGCCTTGCGCTACATCCACGGCAAGAAGGGCCGTGCCCAGATGGCCGCCCTCGCCGAAACCCTCGACCGCAACGGCGCTTTCCAGGCCCTCAAGCCAAACTGAAACTGGCGAGGCCTTGCGGCCCCGGCTTTGCTTCCCAACTCAAAGCTAGAAGGGGAGCGCCTTGTTTGGATTGTTCTTTCATCCCAAACGATCCGACGCCGTGCGCGCAGTGGCCGTGCGTGTCGTGCCGGGTCAACATTGCGGAGAGACCACGGATGCGCCTCCGGCCGTCGTCGTCTCCAAGTCTCTGCCCGACCCTCAAGCCAAACTGAACCGCGCCCCCGGCAGCATCGGAAACGTCACCAGCGACACCTCCCACAGCTCGACCCCGCTCAGCACGCGCAGCCGTCCCTGACGCCGGGCCCGCGCCGTGCGGTATCCGATCGACAGCCCATCCAGCGCCCCGGCCCGGCTCAGGGCCCCGGCGAACCGCGCCTCAGCCGACCAATCCTCGATCCGGCCGCGCACGAACAGGCCGCTCGCATCCTCGACAATCTGTTCCCAGACCCCGACCGGCGCCCGCGCATCGTGCTGGTTCAGCATTCGCACCCCTGCCGCGCCCGTCTTGGCCAGACTGTCCGCAAACGCCCCCGCCTGCACCACGTCCCCGTTCAGATCCGCCACGCCCCACAGCGAGGCGTAGCCTTCGATGGCCAGTGCCTTCATTTCCCCTCCAACCGCCGCTCGATCCGCTCCACGGCCGCCGCCGTCGCCTCGCCCTGGACCTCCAACCGCGCCAGCCGTTCGGCGACCAGCCTCTGCTCCCCGACCCGCTGCTCCAGCGTCGCGATCCGCGCCGCGGCGCCCCCCGCCCAGACCAGGCCGCCCACCGTCTGCACCACAACGGCGATCAGCAACGCCGTCGGCACGCGCCGGATTTGATGTTCGGTCATTTCACTCTCTCCGTTCGCCGCGTGAATCGTGAGGCGTGAATCGTGACTGTCAGACGCCTTCCAATCACGAGTCACGACTCACCAATCACGCCTCCGCTCACGCCCCCAACCCCGCCATCCGCCGACGCTCTTCGTCGGTCAGGAAGCTCGCCGCCTCCAAGCGCGCCCACAGGGCGTCCCGCTCGGGTTGCAGGGCCGAGACCGCATCCAGGTCCGCCCGGATTTCGCACGCCGCGAACCGCTCGCCCAGCCAGCCCGTCATCGCCCCCGCCGCCTTTCTCACCAACGGGATCACCGTCTGTCGCCAGAAGGCCGCATTGGCTTCTCGATAGTTGGCGTAGGTCGCGTCGCCGGGGATCCCCAGCAGCTGCGGCGGCACCCCGAACGCCAAGGCGATCTCGCGCGCCGCCGCATGTTTGCCGGCGGTGAAATCCATCTCGGCCGGTGTCAGGCTCAGCGGCTTCCAATCCATCCCGCCCTCCAGCAGGATCGGCCGCCCGGCGTTCGTCGCCCCGGCGTAGACGTTCGACAGCTGGTCCTTCAGCGCCTCGAACTGTCCGTCCGTCAGCCGCTCGCCGTTCCTCGCCCCATAGACCAGCGCCCCCGACGGCCGCGCGGCATTGTCCAGCAGGGCCTTATTCCAGGCGCCCGCCGCATTGTGCGCATCCACCCCTTGGGCCGCCGCCTCCATCGGCGACAGCCCGTACCAGTCGTCCAGCGGGTGCCACAGCTTCAGGTGCATCACCGGCGCCCAGCCGTCCGCCGCCCGCCCGATCCGAACCGAGCGTCCGTCCACGGAATAATCCCACGCCTCGGGCCATCCCGACCGGCCGGGGATCACCTTCACCCGGTCCGACCGCAGCGCCCACAGCTCGTCCGGCGCCCCGTCCCCATCCGCATCGCCGGTCGCCTCGACATAGGCGTTGCCCGACACCTGCAGCGCCCCATAGACCGCCTCCATCAGCTCCGCCCCCGACTGTTCGGGATTGGGCCGGCGGATCAGTTTCGCCAGCGGATGCGCCTCGTCGCGCACCCCGTCCACGAACACCGCGAACGGCGCCGCAGCCGCCGCCTCGGCGATCATGCGGATGCAGCGATAGGCCACCGCATTCTTCTGATACCCCTCGCGCGCCAGGCTGGCGTAGTCGTTGGGCGTCCATCGCGGCCGCCCCACGCCGGACAAGGCGATCACCCCGCCCGCCCGGCTCTCCTTGCCCTCAGGCGCACGCACACGCCCCGCCTGGCCGAACGGCCACCGGATCGAAACCATCGCAATCTCCTCAGATTTCTCGTCCCTTCTCCCAGTGGGAGAAGGTGGCTCGAAGAGCCGGATGAGGGTCGGCCGGCGTGCCAGTCCGCACGAGCGCGACCCTCACCCTTTCGCGTTGACCGATCGCTACGCTCTCGGACGCTCAAGCCCTCTCCCGCCGGGAGAGGGGCGCATAAGTTTCAGCATCGGCCGCTCGATCCACACATGCACAACCGCCCCCGCCGCCAGACTGGCGATCACGGTCAGCCCCACCACCGCATCCCCCGGCAGGGCGACCATCCCGCTCTCGAACAGCCTTCCCAGCGCCCGGATGACCAGCACATGGACCAGATAGATCGAATAGGACGCATCCCCCATGAAGGCTGCCGCCTGCGACAGCCGCCCCGGCGCCCGGTCCGTCCGCGCCATCCGCACCACGCCAAACACCAGCAGCGCGCTGGGCAGTCCCCAGACCGCTGCCCGCCTCAGCCCGTTCCACGGATCGTTCAGCGCCCGCACATCGGCGATGCCGCAATAGCCGAAGACCAGGCCCAACCCGAACCCCAGCATCGCCAGCGCCACCGCCCACAGCCCCGCCCGACCCGGCGCGAACCGCCACACCCAGGCGATCCCCACGCCCAGCAGAAACTCCACAATGATCGGCGCGCCCCAGAACCTCAGCACCGGCGTCGCCACGACCAATCCAGCCGCCAGCATCACTGCATAGGCCCCGACCAGCCCCCAGCCGACCCGCCGGCCGCCCGCTATCGCCAATCCGAACCCGGCGTAGAACAGCATTTCGAAACACAGGGTCCACCCCGGCCCCAGCGCCGGAAACGTCATCTCCAGCCCGCTGAACGGCCAGAACAGGAACGTGGCCGCCGCCACGTCCGCGCTCAGCGTGCCGCCCCGGGCCATCCCGATCAGGATCGGCAGCGACAGCAGCCAGTAGATCGGCGCGACCCGCCGAAACCGCCGCCACAAAAACGCGCCGGCCGCGCCCACGCCCGTCTGCCCCTGCGTCGTCGTGGCGATGATGAAGCCGCTGATGACGAAGAACACGTCCACGCCCACGGCGCCGAAGTTCTCCAGCGTCCCACCGGCCAGCGCGGTCTCCAGCCCCAGCCGCGTCCCGGCCAGATCCACGGCGTGCGTGACGACCACCGCCGTCGCCGCCGCAAACCGCAGCGCCTGCACCCCAAAGAACCGCTCCCCCATCCGCCACGATTACCATCGCGCGAGCGCGCACGACAACCTCAGATCATCACCCGCGCTCGCACAGCCTCGGCGATCCTCGCCTGGCCCGCCGCATTGGGATGGACGGAATCGAACATCAGCCCGCCGGCGAAGCTGTCGCCGAACAGGGCCGTCCCGTCGATGGGCGCCGCCAATCCGCGCGTCGCCGCCACCTCGAACACCGCATCGCGGATCGCGGCTTGCGTTGCATAGCTCGCCTTGCCCTGGGCCGGGTCCGACGGACATCCGGTCATCAGCAGCACGTCCCCCGTCGTCAGGCACCGATCCACCAGCGTCCCCAGCCCGGCCTTGTAGGTCGCGACCGCCGTCCCCGCATTCCAGTCGTTGATCGTCAGACACACGACCGACAGATCAGCCGCCGCCGCCGGGATCGACCCATAGGCCCGGTACGGCTGATCCGTCGTGATCCAGTCCGCGATCCTGGCCCCGCCCCACCCGGCGTTGATCACCCGCGCCCGCTTCACGTCCGAGCGCCATGCGACCCCGCCCGCGATGAACACCGCTCCGCCCGAGGCCCAGCGCACGCTCACAGGCCCGGTCGTCTCGGGAAAGGCCACGGTCAAGACCTCCATCGACGCCGCCTTGGTGGTGTTCACCGTCGCCCGCACCACGCCGTCCGTCTCGACCGTCAGCACCCCCAGCGCCGTGTTCGTTACGGCCCACAGATCGAACCGATCCACTGGCCGGTCCGGCTGAAAGCTCCAGACGCCCGTCGATGAGGCCGCGCCCGAGAACAGCTTGCCGCCCATCCCGGTCAGGGCGTTGACGCCCCACCCGGCGCCCAGGGTCACGCGTGGATCATAGGCGGAATAGCCTCCGCCGGCCCCATCAGCCGCCCCGGCGCCCGCGACCGACGCCGCCGAGGCCGGCAGGCCCCGCCCGCTCATCATAGCCGCCAGCCGCTGGGGCCAGGCGCTCGCCCGACCGTTCGGCGTCCAGCCGCCGGAGACCGCGCCATAGCCTTGGGTCACGCTGTCGCCGATGCACAGCAGCCGCGCCTCGCGCCCGCCCGCCTGCATCGTCCTGACCGCCGCCGACCAGACGGGCAGATCGGGCACGGCGAACCGCGACCTCCCCAGCACCCCGCCCGGCGCCGCCGTCGCCGCTCCGATCTCGAGACCCGACATCAGTCGAAGGCCGCCACGATCTGCGTCGCCGTCGTCCCGGTCGCCAGCACCCGGCGCACCTGCACCGGCAACCATCCCACCGGATGGTTGGCGAAGGTCACGGCGTCCCCGTCCTCGGCCCCGACCGTCAGCACACGGACATTGCCCGCCCCACCGACATACAGCGCCTTGGCGTAGGCCGTCAGATCGACCGTATCGCTGGGCGTGATCGCCGCCGCGCGCCTCGCCGGCCCGCCCGCGTCGCGCCCATGATTCAGCAATCCGTCCCGCTCGGGAATGGCCGGCATATCGTCTCTCCTGTCGTTGAAATCTCGAGGCTCTAAAGCCCCCGCAACCGCGGTCCCGCCGACTGCGGCCCCAGCATCAGCCGCGTGATCGCCCACACCAGGGCGTCGGCCCGATCCGGGCTGGGTCCGCCCTCGCTGCCCAGCGCCAGCATCTGTTCCTCCAGCGCGGGGAAGGCGTCGCAGTGGACCACCCGCCCTTGTTCGTAGAGCAGAGCCACCGGCTCGGCCCGCGCCGCCTTGGACCGCGAGGCGTGGACCATCTCGATCCGGCAAGGACAGGCGCTGATGGCCAGGACCGAGCGCACCATGTCGCCGCCCTGATTGCTCTCAGCGACCACCTCGTGCGCGCCGAACTCGCGTGCGGCCGCGCTGACCGCCCCGCCCCAGCTCCGGGGCGAGCGTCCCTGCACCGTCCGGTCGGCCAGCACGAAGGCCTGGCGACCTTTCCGCCCCGCGACCACGATGCCGCAGGCGTCTCCGGTCGCGGTCGCCGGCGGATCGACCGCCACGACGATCCGGTCCAGTTCGACCGGCCGCGCGCCCCTGGCCCGTTTCAGGTCCGCGATGCGGAACAGGGCGCCCTCGCCCTCGACCACCACGCCTTCCAGCTCCTGCGCCGCGAGCCGCGTCCCGCCATAAACGTCGTTCAGATGCGCCAGAAAGCCGGGCGACAGGTTCTGCGCGTTCAGCGCCGTCGCCGCCCGTTCCGTCACCGTCCCGGCCTCGGCCATCAACCGCCTCAGCGCCGGGATCGGCCGGGGCGTCGTCGTCACCGCCAGCAGCGGCGAGGCCCCCAGCCGCAAGCCGAATCTCAGGTTCGACAGCACCATCTCCGGTCGTCGCCAGGCGCAGAACTCGTCCGCCCAGGCCGCATGAAACTGCGGCCCCCTCAGACTGTCGGGATCCTCGGCCGAAAACGCATAGGCCGCCGATTGATTGCCCCACACCAGCCGACGCCGCCCCGCCTCCCAACGCGGCCGGTCGCCCGGCTCGGCCCCGACGCCCCCTCCACCATCACCTCGCGCACGTCGTGCAGGGCGGGGCCGACCAGGGCCAGGGTGATGCCGGGCAGCTCTCGCGCCATGATGTCGATCCAGACCGACCCGGCGAATGTCTTGCCCGATCCCCGGCCGCCCAGCAGCAGCCAGGTCTTCAGGTCGTCGTCAGTCGGCGGAAACTGATGCTTCGCCAGCCGACAGTGATTGCGATGCAGCCTTAGCCCGCGCTCTTTCAGCAGCTTCGGCGTTCTTCTCTTCCAGAATTCGATCAAGCCGCGCGTGTTCGACGACCAGTTCCTGTCGGATTCGCTCGTCCTCGGCGGGGTCGTAGGTTCGTCCACCCATCTCGTCCTCTTCGTTGTCGCTCAGGCACAGCAGCCGCATCGCCTCGACCGCCTTGGCCGACCGCGCGATCACCCCGATCTGGCGCGCGACCTTTTCGGCGACGGCGGCGTCCTTAACGTCCGTCTCGCAGACGCTCTTGGCCGTCTCTTCGATCTTGGCCTTCATCATCAGGAACAGGGGCTCCATCCACCCCGCGCAGGACGCAGCCGTCTCGCGCGCGCCGCCGCAGCCGCCCTCTTCGTCGTCCTCATTTCCCGTCATGCCCAAACCATAGCGGACCAGCGTCCTCAGGCCGGAAGAACGCCCACATAATTCGCCAACGGTCTGTTTTCACACGCTTTCAACCAGCGTCATTGCGCTGGCTAGGGGGTGCTACCCTATCGCTCCCGGCCCCGTTCGACCGCCCATTCCGGCGCCTCGAAATCCAGCGCATCCTCCGGCTCGGCCAGCGACAGCTCCGAAATCGTCTGGCTCCGCACCGACACGCCCGCCGTATGCACCGTCTCGCGACTGCCCGAGATCAGATGATGCCATTTCGCCAGCGGCCGCCCCTCGTGCAGCCGGCGATAGGCGCACGACTTGGGCATCCACTCCAACGCCTCGATGTTTCCGGGCGTCAGCTTGATGCAGTCCGGCACCTGGGCCTTGCGGTTCGCATAGTCCGAACAGGCGCAGGCCTCGGGGTCGAACAGCTTGCAATGCACCCGCGTCGGAATGACCTCGCCCGTATCCTCGTCCTCGAACCGGATCACGCAGCACAGCCCGCACCCGTCGCACAGCCCCTCCCATTCGGACGGCGACATCTCGGCCAGGGTCTTGGTTTCCCAGTAGGGCTGCATGGCGCGCCTCATACGCGCCGCGCCGCCGCTTGTCACAGCCTCAATGCCCGACCGTCTTCGAGAACAGGTTGATCACCATCACCCCGCCGACGATCATCGCCAGCCCGACCACCGCCGGCAGGTCCAGCCGCTGGCGGAACACCACCGTCCCGATCACCGAGATCAGCACCACCCCCAGCCCGCTCCAGATCGCATAGGCGATCCCAACCGGCATCTGCCGCAAGGCGATCGACAGCAGATAGAAGGCCAGGCCGTAGCAGACCGCCATCCCCGCCGTGGGCCAGACCCGCGTGAACTGCTGCGAGGCCTGCAGCATCGTCGTGCCCGCCACCTCCAGCGCGATGGCGCCCAGCAGCGCGGCCCACGTCACGAGACTCACGCGTCGTTCGCCGTGATCGGATGGCCGGGCGTCAGCAGCGACAGCAGCGCCTGCCTCTGTTCCGGCGACACCGCATGGGTGCCGAACAGGTCCGACATCCACAAGCCGTCGGCGATCAGCCTCAGCATCAGGGCGTCGTCTGCTCCGACCGGATCGCTGGGATCGTCCACCTTCACCTTGTCGATCCAGCCGTTCCAGCGCCGCGCCAACGCCGGATCGATGGCGCAGGCGGCCATGATGACCCTTCCGATGCTGACGTCCTGCGGCGTCACCGGCTCATTGACCGTCGCCCTCAGATAGGCCCGCGCATTCCGGCCATAGGGTTCGGGATCGCGCGCCGCCTTAGCCAGGATCGTGTCCGTATGCATCCGCCCCAGATGATCGACCATGCCTTCCAACAGCGCGATCTTGCTGGGGAAATGATGCAGCAAGGCGCCCTTGCTGACGCTCGTCCGCGCCGCCACCGCATCCAGCGTAAAGCCTGACGCACCCAGCTCGGCGGCGACCTCCAGCGCCTTTTCGATAATCTCGGCGCGGGTGTCGTCAGGCGCGCGACGGCGTGTGGTGCTATCCATCCGCGCTACATACCAACCGGACGGTAACTGTCAATCCATCGCCATGGCCAAGGTCAGCGCGGCGTCCGCCGTCGACTCCAAGCTACCCAGGCGACGCCGATGACCGACAGGAATATACCCCCGAAGAACGCCCCCAACGCCGACAGGATGGTCACGAACATCCCGGTCATGAAGCCCTGCCCCACGGCGATCACGGCCTGCGGTCCATCACGGCCGTCGTAATCCCCCGACACGCGGTAGGTCCCGGCCCTGTCGATGCGAAACGCCTGGATCGACTGCCCTTGCCGTCCGCCGAACGTATAGGTCGAGCTGGCGCCCGGCGTCCGCGTCGGCACCACTGTTCCATTCGCCGCCTGGACCTTTACCGCCAGCCCGTTCACGTCCTCGACGACATAGACCCGTCCATCGACGACGCTGCGGTATTCTAGGAACACCGTGTGGTCGCCCGGCTTCAAAGCGAGATCGCGGCCGCCCGGCACGACGATCTGCTCCAGCCCGTCGTCCAGCACCGGCAGTTTCGTCGCCAGCAGCACGACCATCGCCACGATCCCGCAGATCGCCGGCAGCGCGGCCAGCAGATAGAAGATCCGCCCCGGCCTGCGTTCTGGCGCGCCCCCGCGCCCGTTCGACATCATATCCATCCCTGCATCCCCCGCGTGCAAACCGCGCACGAACTACACCGTGTCGGCCGCCAACCGTCAACGCCGATGGCGGTTGGCGTTCCCCTCCTCTATATGGCCGCCCATGGCAGCCAGACCCCCTCTCGTCGCACTCAAGGACGTCCGCCTTCAGGACGGCCAGCGCCCCCTCTTCGACGGCGTCGACCTTGCGGTCGAACCGCGCAGCCGCGCCGCTCTGGTGGGGCGCAACGGCGCGGGCAAGTCCACCCTGATGAAGGTCGTCATGGGCCTGATCGAGCCGGACAGCGGCGACCGCTCGATCCAGTCGGCTGTCCGCTTCGCCTATGTGCCGCAAGAGCCGGTCATCACCGGCGAAACCCTGCTGGACTATGCGTCGTCGGGCGAGGCCGAGACCTGGACGGCCGAAAGCTGGCTGGAAACCTTCGGCCTGAACCCGGCGAAGTCCACGCAAGGGTTGTCCGGCGGCGAGACCCGCCGCGCCGCGCTGGCCAAGGCCTTCGCCGAGGAACCGGACCTGCTGCTGCTGGACGAGCCGACCAACCACCTCGACATCCTGGCCATCGAACTGCTGGAGAACGAGCTGATCCAGGCCCGGTTCGCCCTGCTGGTCGTCAGCCACGACCGCGCCTTCCTGAACCGCGTCACCAACACCGTCCACTGGCTGGAAGGCCGTCGAGTCCGCACCCTGAACAAGGGCTTCGTCGAGTTCGACGAATGGTCCTCCAAGGTGCTGGAGGAAGAGGCCGAATCCCTGCGCCGCCTGACCAAGACCATCGAGCGCGAGACCGCCACTTTCTACTCATCCATCACCGCCCGCCGCAGCCGCAACGAGGGCCGCGCCCGCTCGCTTCAGGCGCTGCGCGCCGAACGCGCCGAGAAGATGAAGGACGTGCCGCGCGAACTGTATCTCGGCGTCGATTCCGGCTCGACCTCGGGCAAGCTGGTCGCCGAGATCAAGCATGTCTCAAAGGGCTTCAACGGCCGTACCCTGTTCAAGGACCTGACCACCCGCATCATCCGCGGCGACCGTCTGGGCATCGTCGGTCCCAACGGCGCGGGCAAGACCACCCTGGTCAAGACCCTTCTCGGCGAACTGGCGCCCGACGAGGGCACGGTGCGCATGGGCGCGAACCTTGAGCCCGTCTATCTGGATCAGTCGCGCGAGGGGCTGAAGTCGGACATGACCCTCTGGGACGCCCTGACGCCGGGCGGCGGCGACAGCATTCTGGTGCGCGGCGTGTCCAGACACGTCGCCGCCTACGCCAAGGACTTCCTGTTCTCGGAGGCCCAACTGCGCCAGCCGATCTCGACCCTGTCGGGCGGCGAGCGCAACCGCCTGCTGCTTGCCCGCGCCCTGGCCAAGCCCGCCAATATGCTGATCCTCGACGAACCGACCAACGACCTGGACATGGACACGTTGGACAAGCTGGAAGAGCTGCTGGAGGGCTATGACGGCACCCTGATCCTGGTCTCCCACGATCGCGATTTCATCGATCGCCTGTCCACCTCGACCCTGGCGCTGAACGGGCGCGGCGACATCGTCGAGACCCCCGGCGGCTGGACCGACTTCATCCGCCAGAACCCCGGCTTTCTGAGTGGCGAGTCACGAGTGGCGAGTGGCGAGAAGAAGAAGGCGGAACAAACGACTGGCGCGGACAAGGCTCTCGCCACTCGCCACTCGCCACTCGCCACTCAAAAGAAGACCGCCAAACTCTCCTTCAAGGACACTCACCGCCTGAAGGAGTTGGAAGCCCTGATCGATGCCCTGCCCGCGACCATCGCCAAACACGACGCGACCCTGGCCGACCCCGGTCTCTACGCCCGCGACCCGAAGGCTTTCGACGCCGCCATGAAGGCCGCCGAAAAAGCCCGCGCCGAGCTGGAATCCGCCGAACTGGAATGGCTGGAGCTGGAAGAGAAGAAGGCGGCCCTGGCGGGGTAAATACCGAACGGCTCGTCACCCTGGCGAGGACGGCTTCAGGTCCTAAACCTGACTGTCCGGATCCCCGGGCGGCGTCTTCGCCGCACCCCGGTTCTGCATCACGCTGACGGCGATGCAGGCGACCAGGCCGAACGCGAACCACAGGCCGAACTTGCCCGTCAAAAGCCCGATCAGGCCAAAGATCAACAGGACGCCGAAAGGTGTGAGCCGTTTCATGGGGCGGACGATAACCGGCTTTGTCGTGGCTGACGAGGCAAGGCCAAAGGCCCCGACTTGAAACCAAACCCGCCGCCGCACACTCAAGCTTCATGACCCTGCGCAGCCACCTCGTCGAGTTCGCCCCGCCCCAGCAGGCGGCGGTGCGGCGGATCAACGCCGTCCTCGCCCGCGCGCCGCGTCTGCGCACCGACGGCTGGCGGATCGATGCGGGCCAGCGGCTGTCGCTGTGGCTGGACGCCGCCGCCGGTCGGGTCACCACGCCGCGTCTCAGGAAGCGCGGCGTGACCGTCGAGATCGTCCAGACGGACGGCGATCACCCCGTTCCCTTGCGCATCCTGCATCCGACGGGCACGCCCCGCGCCGTCATCCTGGACATCCACGGCGGCGGCTGGGTGCTGGGCAGCGCCGGGCTGAACGACCGGCTGAACGCCCATCTGGCGCACCACGGCTTCTGCGTCGTCTCGGTGGACTATCGCCTGCTGTCCGAACGGCGTCAGATCTATATCGACGCCGCCATCGCCGACTGTCTGGCCGCCGCCTATTGGACGGTGACCAATGTCGATCAACTGGGCGCCTCGACCCTGTTTCTGGCGGGCGAATCCGCCGGCGGGCATTTGGCCGCCCTGACCGCCGTCGCCCTGCGCGACCAGGGGCTGATCGATTTGGTGAAGGGCTGCGTCTTCACCTATGGCGTCTTCGACCTGTCGGGCACCGAAAGCGTGCGCTCTGCGGGACCAGAGACCCTGCTGTTCAACGGCCCGACGATGCAGGCCGATCTGGCGCGCCTGGCGCCCGACCGCGACGAGGCGGCCCTGCGCCAGCCTGACGTCTCGCCCCTGTATGCCGACTTGACCGGCCTGCCGCCCGCTTTGTTCCTCGCCGGCGAGCAGGACCCTTTGTTCGAAGACAGTCTGTTGATGGCCACGCGCTGGGGTGAGGCGTCGGACGCCGACCTGATCCGTGTGCCCGAGACCCCGCACGGCTTCCTGCATTTCGGCGGCCCGGCCGCGCGCGGCGCCCGCAAGGCGATCCGCACCTGGCTGAACGCCCGGCTCTAGCGGGCCTCGATCAGCTCGCGGATCCGACTGCCCAGCGCCTCCATGGCGAAGGGCTTGGTCATGACGTGCATGCCGGGGTCCAGGTGTCCGTTTCCGACCACCGCATTCTCGGCATAGCCGGTGATGAACAGCACCTTCAGGTCGGGCCGATCGATCCGCGCCGCATCCGCCATCTGACGCCCGTTCATCCCGCCCGGCAGACCGACATCGGTCACCAACAGGTCGATCCGCGCGCCCGATTGCAACAGCTTCAGCCCCGCTGCGCCGTCCGACGCCTCGATGCATTGATAGCCCAGCTCATGCAGGATTTCGGCGACCAGCATCCGCACCGTCGGCTCGTCGTCCACGACCATCACCGTCTCGCCAGCCTGGGCGCGGGGGGCCTGTTCGACCTCGGGGATCAGATCGGCGTCGTCCACCTCGCCGAAGTGGCGCGGCAGATAAAGGCAGATCATCGCCCCCTCGCCCGCCTCGGAATAGATCCGCACCTGCCCGCCCGACTGGCGCACGAAGCCATAGATCATCGACAGGCCCAGGCCCGTCCCCTCGCCCAGCGGCTTGGTGGTGAAGAAGGGCTCGAACGCGCGCGCCGCCACCTCGGGCGCCATACCCGTGCCGGTGTCGCTGACGCAGATGGAGACATATTGGCCCGGCTCCAGATCCTGGGCCTTGGCCGTGCGCGCGTCGATCCAGCGATTGCCGGTCTCGATCGTCAGACGCCCCCCGCTCGGCATGGCGTCGCGCGCATTGATGCACAGGTTCAGCACCGCGTTTTCCAGCTGGTGGGCGTCGATCAGCACGGGCCACAGGCCGGCGCCGGCGACGACCTCGACCGCGATGCCCGGCCCTGTCGTGCGCCGCACCAGATCTTCCATCCCGCGGATCAGGCGGTTGGGATCGGTCGGCTTGGGATCCAGGGTCTGACGCCGCGAAAAGGCCAGCAGCCGGTGCGTCAGGGCCGCCGCCCGCTTCGCCGCCCCCTGCGCCGCCACCGTGAACCGCTCCACCTCGGCATGACGCCCCTGCGCGATCCGGTTGGTGATCAGCTCCAGACTGCCGCTGATCCCAGCCAGCAGGTTGTTGAAGTCGTGGGCGATGCCTCCGGTCAGTTGTCCGACCGCCTCCATCTTCTGGCTCTGGCGCAGCGCCTCCTCGGCCTGCATCAGGGCGCTGGTGCGTTCGGCGACCTGGTCTTCCAGCGTCTCGTTGAACCGCGCCAGCTCGGCCGATTGCCGACGGAAATCCTCGATGTCGGTGCTGGTGCCGACCCAACGCGTGATCCGCCCGTCCTCGTCATGAACCGGCTCGGCGCGAATGCGAAAGGCGCGATAGACGCCGTCGTGGCGGCGCATGCGGAACTCGGCGTCATAGACCTGGCCGCTCGCCATGGCGTCGGTCCATGCCTTGACCGCTTCGTCCCTGTCGTCGGGATGCAGCCGCTCCAGCCAGCCGTCAGGGCCGTCCAGTTCGCCCGGCTTGGCCCCCATATAGGCGTAGACCTGGGGGTTGAACCAATACAGCGACCCGTCCGGCCAGCTGGCCCATATCTGGATCGGCGTGGACTGGGCGAAGACCCGGAACTGGGCCTCGCTGTCGCGCAGCGCCGCCTCGCTGCGCGCGCGTTCGGTCGCCGAGCGCACCCGCTCCGCCACCTCCCGCATCAGCCGCAGATCGCTGTCGGTGTAATGACGCGGCGTCGCATGATTGACGAACACCATCGCCACGACCCGCCCCTGCTCCATCAGCGGCATGTTGACGAAGGACCCCGCGCTGATGGCCCTCAGGGCCTCGGCCGTATCCGCCGTGCGGGGATCGCGGGCGACGTCGTCGATCGCCACCGTCTCGCCGCGCTTGATGTCCTCGATGTATGACCCGTAGTCGCGGAACGACAGGACGCCGGCGATGCTGCTCACCCCCGGCTGGTTGAAGTCGCGCGCGATGGTGATGGTCTCCGCGACCGTGTCCACCGTCCCGTAACCCGCCCGGCTGACGCCCATCGTGCGGGCCAGAACCTCGGCCGAGGCTTGGGCGATGTCGCCGGCGTCGGTCAGGTCGCGGATCGCGTCGTTCAGCTCCAGCAGGGCGTTCTGGCGCGTCTCGCTCTGCTTTCGCTCGGTGATGTTGTTGAACAGGATGGCGACCTGCCAGGCGCCCGGCTGGCCGATCCGCAACGCCTGCACGTCATACCAGCGACCGAAGATGTCGGCCGGGTTCTCGAACCGGACCGGCTCGCCTGTGCGCGCCACGCCGCCATAAAGATCGAACCAGTGCTGCTCCAGTCCCGGTGCGATCTCGCTGACCCATTTGCCGTAAGGGTCGACCAGGCCGGTCATCTCCTCGAAGGCGTTGTTGCCCTCGACGATCCTGTAATCGATAGGCCGGTCGGCCGCGTCGAACTTCATCTCGATGACGCAGAAGCCCGTCGCCATCGCCGCGAACAGGGCGCCGTATCGCGCTTCGCTCAGCGCCAGCGCCTGGTCCGCCCGGTGGCGATCCGACACATCCATCCCCTGGATGAAGATGCCCCAGACCTGACCGTCTTCCTTCAGCGGCTGGAAGACGAAATCGACGTAGCGCTCCACCACCTCGCCGCCTGGCTCGGCCTGAACGGCATACAGGGCGCTGTCGGCCCGGTGCGCCTCGCCGGTGCGGTAAACCTGATCCAGCAGGTCCAGATAGCCTTGCGCCACCGCATCGGTCAGCACTTCGGCCACCGTGCGCCCGATCACCTCGCGGTGGCCGATCACCTTCTGGTAGTTCGGATTGGTCAGCTCGAACCGATGGTCCGGCCCCGTGACCAGCGCCATGAACCCTGGCGCATGGGCGAACATCTGGGCCAGCTGGCTGCGATTGATACCGATAGACAAGGCGTGGTCAGACCCGGTGCTGGACAACGAATTCCCCCAAGGACTTTTGTCCGTTGATCACAGAACCCAAAGCGCGCCGCAGGGTTGCAGCGCAATGTGTCCGACACCGGACATAGGCCTCTATCGCCGCGTTTCTGTGGACAAGGCAAGACGCTGATCCGCAATCGCGAATTTGATCCGTCCACCGATGTTCACAAGCTTGTCCACCGCCACCGGGCCAATAGTGCACATCGGGGCGAGTTCGGGCGCTTGCCTCATAGCCGGTTTCGTCCGAACGTCAACAGGCCAAGGGACACGGGGCAGCGGAAATCCAGGGAGACCTGGACCTCCAGCGAACCGGCCCGGCTCTCCGACCCGGCGCTTCGGGCGATCTTCGGATCGTAACGAGCGACAGGCGGGATCCAGGCTCCAGCCCTCGACGGTCTTCGGATCGACGACAGACAGGAGAACCGGATCGGGATCGACGGACGACGCGGCCGCAATGCCGCGGGACACCGAAGACCAGGAGCGCGACAGGATACAGCCGACCGCCCTTTCGGGTTCGCCCGAAACGACGCCGACGCCAAGGTCCAGACCCGAACGGCCAAGTCCAACCCGGACTTGGCGAGGGGACGAAGAGCACGGGTCCGCCCGCACGCTTCGTCCCCTCGCTCAATTGTGGCGCCGACAACGCGGCCGACTGACGCTCCGCCTTCCCAAGGCCCCTATCGCCCCGTAAGTCAGGGGCATGAGCTTGTTGGGGAATCGCCTGCTGACCCGTCGCCGTGCGCTGATCGCGGGCGGGGCGGCCGTGGCGGCGGGGGCGATCGGGCTTCGGGCCTGCGGGCGGGCCGAGGCCCCGGTCGACGAACAGGGCCGGGTGCGGCTGCGTTTCGCCACCGACTGGCGCGCCCAGGCCGAACAGGGCGGCTTCTATCAGGCGCTGGCCAGCGGAGCCTATGAGAAGCGCGGGCTGAACGTCCAGATCGTCCAGGGCGGCCCCGGCGTGAACGTGCCGCAACTGCTGGCCTCGGGCGCGGTCGAACTGGGCATGGGCTCCAACAGCTTCATTCCCCTGAACCTGGTTGCGTCCGGCGCGCCGGTGAAGGCGGTCGCCGCCTTCTTCCAGAAGGATCCGCAGGTCCTGATGGCCCATCCGGACGCGGCGCTGGAGACGATCGCCGATCTGGCCGGCCGGCCCTTCCTGTTGTCCGAAGTGGGGATCAGCACCTTCTGGGTCTGGCTGAAGGCCAAATACGGCTTCACCGACGAGCAGCTGCGCCCCTTCGCCTACGATCCCGCCGCCTTCATCGCCAATGCGCGGGCGGTGCAGCAGGGCTATCTGACCAGCGATCCCTACGCCATCGAACAGGCCGCCGATTTCGACCCGCGAGTCTTCCTGCTGGCCGACGAGGGCTATCCCTCCTACGCCGCCATGGTCCTGGCGCCCAACGCCTTCGCCCGCGACAATGCGGCGGCGCTGCGCAGCTTCATCGCCGCCTCGGCGGAAGGGTGGCGCGACTATATCCGCGGCGACGCCTCGGCCGCCGACGCCCTGATCCGCAAGGACAACCCGGACATGACCCAGGCTGTGCTGGATCAGGCCCGCGAACGCCTGCGCGACTACGCCATCGTCGACGGCGGCGACGCGGCGCTTTACGGCCTGGGCGCCCTGACCGAGGAACGCTGGCAGGCCTTCTTCGACGTGACCTCGAAAGCCGGGGTTTACGAGGCTGGTCTGAACTGGCGCGACGCCTTCACCGACAACTATCTGCCCGGTCGCGGCTGACACGCGCTCGTTGTCGAATCCTGGCTTCACATTAGCGCGGGATTAAGGGTCCGAGCTCTAGTGTGTGCGCTGGAATTCCTCTCCGGAGAGCCGCCGTGCGCCGCGCCCTCGCAGTTTCGATCGTCCTGACCGCCGTCAATCTGGCGGCCGGCGCCGCCGTGGCGCAACAGGCGCCGACCAACGCGTCGGGTCTGCGCTACCTGTCCTGGCCCGGCAAGCCGCCGGTCGCCGCCCGCGCGACCCCGACGCCCGCCGTCATCCAGACCGAGGCGCCCGCCCCGACCGTGACTGCCGCCAATCGCACCCTGCCCGGCGCCATTCCCCTGGCCCGCCTGTCGCCCGCCCCTTCGGGCATCCCCGCGACCGCCACGCCGCGCAGCAACGGCCTGACGCCCGCCAGCGCGTGGATGCCCCAGCGTGCGCCGACGCCGGCCGAGCCTGCGCACACCCCACCCGTAGAGGCCGCCCCCGTAGAAACCACCCCGGCGCAGGCGACGGCGACGCGCGTCGCGCCCTCGCCCTATGTTCCGGAGCCGCAGCCTTCCGCGCCTCAACCTCAGCCTGAACCCCAGATGCAGGCCGAGCCGGCGCCCATCCCGCAACAGGCCGCGCAGGCCGAGCCGCAACCCGCGCCCCAGCCGGCGCAAGCGGCCGTCGCCGATCCGATGGCCCCGCGCCGCGACGCCCCCATCTATCGCCTGCAACGGCCCCAGGCCGGCGCGCCGCTGGACGCCGCCGCCGTCGCCGCCAGCGGTCAGGCCGCCCTGACGCCCACAGCCGGCGACAACAGCGCCCGCTACTATTCGGTCCACCGCCAGGCTGGCCGTCACCCCGACGCCATCCCTGCGCCGCAGCAGACCTACCTTGACGCCATGCCGGTCCAGATGGCCCAGACGCCGCAGTCCAGCGACCTGGCCCAGCCGGACGGTCCGCCTGCCCTGATCCGCAACGCCAACGGCGCCGTGCGCGCCGTGCCACAGACTGAAGCCGACACCCTGCCATGAACGATCGCGCCGTGATCGAACCTGCCGAGATCAAGGGCTCGCGCCTGCCAGAACTCATCGCTTTGGCCAGCGAGGAGTCCAGCGAGAAGCGTCGTCTACTGCTGCGCGAACTGACGGCCCACTTCTTCGGCGCGCCGGCGCCCAACGCCAATGAAACCGCGCTCTACGGGACGGTTCTGGCCAAGCTGTCGGCCGAGATGGAGGTCGCGGTTCGCGCCGAGCTGGCCGCCCGTTTCGCCCAGGCCCCCAACGCTCCCCACAGCCTGATCCGCCGTTTCGCCGACGACGAGATCGAGGTCGCCGAACAGGTTCTGCGCGCCTCCACCGTCCTGACCGATGAAGATCTGATCCAGGTCGTGCGCAAGCGCAGCCAGGGCCACCTGCGCGCCGTCTCAGGCCGCGCGACGGTGTCGGAGGCGGTTTCCGACGTCATCGTCGAGCACGGCGACGACGACACCTTGAACACCCTGCTGCGCAACGACGGCGCCCAGCTGTCGCGCGCCGCGTCCGAAACGGCCATCGAGCGCGCCAAGGCCAATCCGGCCCTGCACGCCGCCACGGTCGAGCGCCAGAGCCTGCCCGCCGATCTGCTGAACGAGATGTATTTCGTCGTCGAGGCCCGGCTGCGTCACCAGATTCTGGAACAGAACGCTCGCATGGACCCGGCCCTGCTGGAGGCGGCGCTCGCCGCCGGCCGCACCCGGGTCGCCACCGACGACGGCGCCCTGCCGGCGGACTATGCTGAGAACCTGGCCTACATCGACGAGCTTCAGGCCGCCGGCCAGTTGACGCCGCAGACCCTGATCCGCTTCCTGCGCTCCAACGGCCGCACGCCGTTCCTGATTGCCCTGTCAAAGCTGGCCGACATCGACTTCCACACCGCGCGCGGCATCGTCGAGCGCAAGGACCTGGACGCCCTGTCGGTGGTCTGCAAGGCGGCCGACATGGACCGCGCCGTCTATCTGACCTACGCCGTCGCCGTCCTGGGGGCCGAGGACAACCCGATGGGCAAGGCCGCCGCCTACGGCCGCCTGTACGGCGAACTGACCCGCGACGCGGCCCTGCGCACCCTGCGCTTCTGGCGCATGCGCCGCACCGCCCAGGCGGCCTGACGCATCGTCTCCTCCCCACAACGTGGGGAGGGGGACCGCGCGAAGCGTGGTGGAGGGGCTCTCGAAGTCCCACAGGCGCCTGCGATGCGGTGCAGAACCCCTCCGTCACGGCGCTCAAGACGCGCCGCGCCGCCTCCCCGCTTCGCAGGGAGGAGACATAACCTCCAAAACCAAAAACGCCCGCTTCCTGATGGAAGCGGGCGTCTCGTTACCGAAAACGCTTCGGCTTATTTCTTCGCGCGGGTTCCGGCGGCGCGGGCGGGCTTGCGGCCGCCTTGGCCCAGGCCCATCGACTTGGCCAGTTCCGAACGCGCCTTGGCGTAGTTGGGAGCAACCATCGGATAGTCTTTCGGCAGACCCCATTTGGTGCGGTATTCTTCGGGGCTCATGTCGTATTTGGTACGCAGGTGGCGCTTCAACGACTTGAACTTGCGGCCGTCTTCCAGGCAGATCAGGAAATCGGGCGCGATCGACTTGCGGATCGGCACCGCCGGTTCCTTGGGTTCAGGTTCGGCTTCGACCGGACCGTTCGACACACCCGACAGGGCGGCGTGAATATTGGCGATAAGCGCAGGCAGGGCCTCTGCGGAGACCGAGTTATTGCCGACATAGGCCGACACGATGTCTGCGGTCATCTCTAGCAGTTCGGGCTTATCTTCCATTATCGGCTTCGCTTTCCTGATCTATTGAGTTCGGCTGATTCTCCAACCGAACGACCCCAATAGCGTCATAGGGTTGTTTCGCCGCGAAAGCAAACACGCGTATAAGCGGTGCGATATGCACGTCTATGCATTCGGCTTTAGTGATCAGACCTATCGACCGAAGTCTTCGGCCAGCACCATCATCGCCGCCCGCTCAGGCGCCGAATATTCATCGACGGCGTCATCCTCGCCGTCGCGAATGGCGCGCAACAACGTGGGCGTCAGGGCCGAGGACAAAGACCAGTTCCAGTAACGCAGCACCGTCTGGGCGCGATCGACGGCCAGCATTTCATAGGTGATCTGCACCCGCTCCCAGTCGGGATGGATCTTGCCGTCCGCCGTCGTCTCGGGCCGCCGCATCGAGCGCCATAGATGGGTCAGATCGACGCGCGACATCCCCGTCGCCTTGCACAGGATCGCCAGCGGCTCGCCGCCGGGATCACCCAGAAGCTTGGCCCCTGTCAGCGGCTTGATCCCGGCAAGGAAAGCGATCTCGGACGCCGTCTCGCGCGTCAGGCCGTCGCTGGCGGCGACCATGACGGCGTGTTCCAGATTGTCGAACGGGCTCTTTTGGATGGCGGCGCGATTACGCTGGCGGCGCTCGATGAACTGAAGCGCCTTGCGCGCGACAGGATCGGACCAGCTTTCGTCATTGGCGATGGCGAAGACGTCTTCAGACGCCTCCTGCATGACTTCGCGCGATACGGCGAACCGTTGCAGGATGGTGCGGCGATCCTCGGGCGCGCACCACCAGAACATGACATAGGCGCCTGACGGCCTTAGCTCGGGTCGCTTCAGCAAGGGGCTGCACAGGCTCGGCGACTGGCGACTCAGGCCCACCACGGTCTCGATGCCCAGCTGCGACAGGCGCGCGGTCGTGTTGCGCAGCACCGCCTCGATCACCTCCATCTCGCCGAAGGAGAACAGGGTCTCGGTCACGATCTCCGACAGGCCCCGTCGCACGGCCAACAGCATCCGGTGTTCGAAACTGGCGTCGCGCGCACAGCCGACGATGTCCGCATCGCTCAGCGAGGCGCATTGTTCGATCAGCAGGCCGGCGATGTCCGGATCGTCGCGCAACAGGATGCGCGCCACGCTGTTCGGCAGTTCGGCCAGCGGCGCCAGACGCGCGGCCACGCGCTTGCGCTCATCGTGCGAGGCCAGCCGCAGCATCTCGACCAGCAGGTCGCCCGTCACCGCCCGCTCGAAGGCGTTGATGCGGCTGGCGGGCAGCGACACGACGTCGGCCAGACGCTTCAGCAGCCCCCGGCGCGCACGCAGCGGCGGCGGCGTCGCCTCTTCTCCGATCATGGCTGCCAGATCGCCCATCCCCCCACCTTAGAAGCGAGCGGTTAACCGGGCGTGAGCCGGATCAAAGCCCCTCGAAAAGCGCGGTCGACAGATAGCGTTCGGCGAAGGACGGGATGATCACCACGATGGTCTTGCCCGCATTCTCCTCGCGCGCGGCGATGCGGAAGGCGGCGGTCAGGGCCGCGCCCGAGCTGATGCCGACGGGAATGCCCTCGACCCGCGCGGCCGTTCTGGCCATGTCGAAACTGTCGTCGTTGGAGACCTGCTCGACCCCATCGACCACAGACGGATCGTAGATGGCGGGCACGAAGCCGGCGCCGATGCCCTGGATCTTGTGCGGACCGGGCGCGCCGCCGGACAGCACCGGAGAGGCCTCGGGCTCGACGGCGATGAACTGCACCGACGCCTTCTTGGCCTTCAGCGCCTGGCCCACGCCCGAGATGGTGCCGCCGGTGCCGACGCCGGCGACCACGATGTCCACCGCCCCGGCCGTGTCGTTCCAGATTTCCTCGGCCGTCGTGACGCGGTGAATGGCGGGGTTGGCCAGGTTCTCGAACTGCGACGGGCTGATGGAGTTCGGGGTGGTCTCCAGCAGCTCTTGCGCCCGCGCGATCGCGCCCTTCATCCCCTTCTCGGCCGGCGTCAGCTCCAGTCGCGCGCCCAGCAGGGCCAGCATTTTGCGCCGCTCGATCGACATGCTTTCGGGCATGCACAGCGTCAGCTTCAGCCCCTTGGCCGCCGCCACGAAGGCCAGGGCGATGCCGGTGTTGCCGCTGGTCGGCTCGATCAGCACCGTGTCCTGATCGATCTTGCCCGCCTCCTGCAACGCCTCGACCATGGCCACGCCGATCCGGTCCTTGACCGAGGCGATGGGGTTGAAGAACTCCAGCTTGCCCAACACCGTCGCCTTCGTATCGTACTCCGCCGACAGACGCGGCAGCCGTACGATGGGGGTGTCGCCGATGGTGTCGACGATCGAGTCATAGACCTTGCCCCGGCCCTTCTTCAGGTGGCGGGACGCGTCATAGCTGAAGTCGGTCATGGGAAAGGTCTCCTCGAATGCTGGCGCACAACAGATAAGGCCTCGCCGCCCCACGCAAGGGGTGACGCGCGATGATTTCTGCGCAAACCTTTCAGAGCGGCTATGTCAGCCTATATGTCGCCGTCGCGCGAACCGAGATTTCCGTCCTTGCCTCACACCCGTCCGCTCTCCGACACCGGCCTGACTCCGGAAATCGCCGAACTGGTCGCGGAGGTGCACGCGGATACGGCCGCCGAAACCCAGATCCGCATGGACGCCCCGGTCGCGCCCAAGATCGAGGATGCACCGGCCGCCGAGACGCGCTCCACCGCCGAGGAGTTGCACTATCGTCTGAAGCAGCAGTCGCTGTTGGCGCGCTTCGGCGAGGTGGCCCTGCGCGAGCGCGACCGTCAGGCCCTGCTAGACGCCGCCTGTGCGGTCTGCGCCGACGGGCTTGAGACGCCGCTGTCCAAGGTGCTGATCCACAACGAGGCGCGCGACCGGCTGGTGCTGATCGCGGGCGTCGGCTGGACCGGGCCGGTCGAGGGCCAGGCCTCGTTGAGCGTCGAACTGGATTCGCCGGCCGGCTACGCCTTCCAGACCGGCAAGCCGCTGATCTCCAACCATCTGGAGAACGAACAGCGCTTCCATACGCCCAAGCTTCTGGCCGACCACGGCGTGCGGCGCGCCATCAATGTCCTGATCCGGCCTGAGCTGGACGGCGAACCCTGGGGCGTGCTGGAGGTCGACAGCCCCGACGAGGGTCAGTTCGACGCCCGCGACGCCCTGTTCCTGGACGCCTTCGCCGCCGTCGTCGGCGCCGCCATCGCCCGCCAGCAGACCGAGCAGCGGCTTCTGGCCGCCATCGAGCATCAGGCCCTGCTGACGCGCGAGGTCAGCCACCGGGTCAAGAACAGCCTGTCGCTGGTCTCCAGCCTGCTGTCGATGCAGGCGCGCGGCGCCGCCTCCGACGAGGTGCGCGCCGCCCTGGCCACGGCCGGATCGCGCATCCAGGCCATCAGCGAAGTCCACGACCAGCTGTGGCGCGGCGCCGACGTCCAGACCGTGATCCTGTCCGACTTCCTGTGCCAGCTGTGCGAGGCCATCGACGCCGGCAGCGACCGCCATGTCGTCACCTGCGAGGCGTCCGATGCGCCCCTGGGCGCCGACATCGCCATCCCGCTGGGTCTGATCGTCAACGAGCTGGTCACCAACGCCATCAAATACGCCTATGGCCCCGAGGGCGGCGCCGTTGCGGTCACGGGCCGGATCGCGGACGGGCGTCTGACCGTCACGGTCGCGGACCAGGGCAAGGGCTTTGACCTGATCGCGGCCCGCAGCGACCGCAGCCTGGGCATGCGCGTCATCGACAGCCTGGTCCGCCAGATCGGCGGCACGATCGAGAACCGAACCCAGGGCGTCGGCGCGATCCTGGTGGTCGAGGCCCCGGCGACCTAGCGCTCCAGCACGGCGCGGGCGGGGTCGAAGCCGACGACTTCGCGGATGACGATCATGCTCTTGAAGCCGCGCACGCCCTTTTCGGGGACCAGCTCGCGGATGCCGAAGGTCTCATAGTCCTGCATGGAGCGGACGGCGACGGTCAGCAGATAGTCGGTTTCGCCCGTCACGTCCCAGCAGCCCTGGACCTCCGGGCTGGCCTTCATCGCGCGCTGGAACGCCTCCATGACTTTACGATCCTGGGTGTTCATCTCGACCTGGACATGCAGGACGATGCGCGGCTCGACCCGGGCGGGATCGATCACGGCGACGTCGGCGGCGATGACGCCCTCGGCCCGCAGGCGACGCAGGCGGCGCAGGACGGCGGATTCCGACAGGCCCACCGCCTCGGCCGTCACCCGCGCCGGCTCCAGATTGTTCCGCCGGACCCGCATCAGCAGCTTATGGTCGAAATCGTCCAGGGTGACGAAATTCGTCATTAAGGGGACTCCAGTGACGATTTCCGTCGCATTCAAGCGGAAAATCGCCGGGAAGCGCAAGCGGCGTTACGCTAGCTTTACGCAATGACGTCGCTGGCCCTGAAAACCCACCTGAACTCGCCGCTGGCGGCGCGCCTGATCCCCTATCTGGCGCTGTTTTCGGGCATGGTGACGCTGGCGTGCGGCACCTCCTTCGCCAAGACCCTGTTTCCGGTGATCGGGGCGGAGGGGACCTCGGCCTATCGGGTCGGGATTTCGGCCCTTCTGCTGGTGGCCGTGTTCCGGCCATGGCGGTTCCGCCTGACCCGCGCGGACCTGGGCGCCATCGCGCTGTACGGCATCGTGCTGGGGGCGATGAACCTCAGCTTCTATATGGCCCTGCGCACCATTCCGCTGGGTCTGGCCATCGCCATCGAGTTCATGGGACCGCTGACCCTGGCCCTGATCCATTCGCGCAAGCCGATCCATTTCGCCTGCATCGGTCTGGCGGTCGTGGGGTTGGGCCTGCTGTTGCCGCTGAAGGCCGGGGCCGGCGCGCTGGATCCCGTCGGCATGGCGCTGGCGGCCTTCGCCGGCCTGTGCTGGGCGCTGTACATCGTTTTCGGCAAGCGGCTGTCGCACCTGCACGCCGGTCAGTCGGTGGCGCTGGGCATGAGCGTGGCGGCCCTGGTCGTCGTGCCGTTCGGCGTGGCCCATGCAGGCGCCGCCCTGCTGAACCCCGCCATCATCCTGGCGGGCGTGGCGGTGGCGATCTTCTCAAGCGTCCTGCCTTATTCGCTGGAAATGGTCGCCTTGCGCAGCATTCCCAAACGCACCTTCGGCGTGGTGCTCAGCGCCGAACCGGCGGTCGGCGCCCTGGCCGGGCTTGTGATCCTGCACGAGCATCTGACCGGCCAGCAATGGCTCGCCATCGCCGCCATCGTCGCCGCCTCGGTCGGCGCCATCGCAACGACGCGGGAGGCGAAGATCGAGCTGGAGCCGAGCGCGCCCTAGAACTCTTCCCAGCCCGCGTTCGACGCCGCCGCCGCTGCGGATGCGCCGCCGTTGGCGAAGGCCCGGATGCGGGCGCGTTCGCGGGCCAGGGGGACGGGAGCGGCGGCCTGCGACAGGTCATGAACGCGCGCCTGAGCCGGCGCCTCGCCCGTCTCGAACCGTTCGACCAGCAGGGCCAGTTGTTCGGTCTCGGACTTCAGGCTCATGGCGGCGGCGGTCGTCTGCTCGACCATGGCCGCGTTCTGCTGGGTGACCTGATCCATCTGGTTGACGGCCGTATTGACCTGGCTCAGCCCCGTTGCCTGTTCCTGGGCCGAGGCGGCGATCTCGCTGACCAGGGCGTCCATCTCCGCCACCTTGACGGCGATCGCCGACAGGGCCGCGCCGGTCTCGTCGACCAGCTTGACCCCTTGCGCCACCTCCTGGCCCGAGGTGGTGATCAGGGTCTTGATCTCCTTCGCGGCTTCCGCCGAACGCTGCGCCAGAGCCCGCACTTCGGAGGCGACGACGGCGAAGCCGCGCCCCGCTTCGCCCGCCCGCGCCGCCTCGACCCCGGCGTTCAGGGCCAAGAGATTGGTCTGGAAGGCGATCTCGTCGATGACGCCGATGATGTCGCTGATCTGGGTCGAGCTGCGCTTGATGCCGTCCATCGCCGCGATCGCCTGGCGCACGACCTCGCCCGACCGGTCCGCCTCCGCGCGCGCGCCCAGGGCGGCGGCCGAGGCCTGTTTGGCGCCGTCCGCGCTGCGTTTCACCGTGGCGGTGATCTGGTCCAGCGCCGCCGCCGTTTCTTCCAGACTGGCGGCCTGCTGTTCGGTGCGGCGCGACAGGTCGTCGGACGCGCTGGAGATTTCGCCCACCCCGCCCCTCAGACCCGACACGGCCCGCAGCGCCTGGCCCATCGTCTGGCGCAGGCTTTCGACCGCCGCATTATAGTCGTCGCGCACCCGCACATGGTCGCCCTTCACCGGCGCATCGATGCGCGCGGTCAGATCGCCGGCCGACAGCTTGTTCAGCACCCCCGCCAAGGCTTCGACCAGCAGGGTCTGGGCGCTTTCCGCCTCGACCCGTTCGGCCTCGCGGCGCGCGGCCTCCTGCTCGTCGGCGGTGATGTCGATGGCCAGTTTGATGACCTTCACCGGCCGCCCGTCGGGGCCGAACACCGGATTGTAGGACGCCTGCAGCCACACCTCGCGCCCGCCCTTGGCCAGGCGGCGGAACTTGCGCGCCAGGAACTGACCGGCGTTCAGCTCGCGCCAGAAGGCGGCGTAGTCGGGCGAGGCCGCCTCGGCCGGATCCATGAAGGTTCTGTGGTGGGCGCCCCGGATTTCGTCCAGACTATAGCCCATCGTGGTCAGAAGGTTCGGGTTGGCGTCGATGATGGTGCCGTCCAGGTTGAACTCGATCACCGCCTGCGACCGGCCGATGGCGGCCATCTTGCCGTCCAGATCCGCCACGCGATCCTGCAAATGCGACCGCCTCGGTTTCCGCGCGAACATAGCCCCACCCTCTTCTCTACGGCCGGTCTATGCCCGCCTCGGTTGCAAGATTAACAAGCTAATTGGTTTCCAAATTCTTTCTCGCTGAAGTTGCAATCGAGACGCAGTCATCGGGGCTTGTCCTCCCGTGTTCCAGCAGCGCTTCATCGGTCATTAACCACGATGGCGCATCTCTGAAGCCCTGTTCCTGGGGTCTGATTTTTGCGCAATCTCGTCGCCGCCGTCGAAGCGATCGATCCGCTGGTCGTGACCGGCAAGGTCGCGGGCGTGTCGGGCCTGCTGATCGAGTCGCGCGGCGGCCTGTCGCGCCTTGCCGTCGGCGCCCGGGCCGAGATCGGTCGGCGCGGCCACGACCCCCTTCCCGCCGAAGTCGTCGGTTTTCGCGATTCCAAGGCCCTGCTGATGCCCTTCGGCCCGGTCGAGGGCGTGGCCCCCGGCGCCGACATCCGCATCATCGATCAGGCCGCCAGCGTGCGCCCGACCACCGCCTGGCTGGGCCGCATCATCGACGCCTTCGGCCAGCCGATCGACGGCAAGGGGCCGCTGCCCCAAGGCCCCGCCCCCTACCCCTTGCGCGCCCCGCCCCCGCCCGCCCATTCGCGCGGCCGGGTCGGCGAGCGGCTGGACCTGGGCGTGCGGGCCATGGACGTCTTCACCACCACCTGCCGGGGCCAACGCCTGGGCATCTTCGCCGGGTCGGGCGTGGGCAAGTCGGTGCTGCTGTCCATGCTGGCCAAGGAGGCGACCTGCGACGCCGTGGTCGTCGGCCTGATCGGCGAACGGGGCCGCGAGGTGCGCGAGTTCGTGGAAGAGACCCTGGGTGAAGAGGGGCTGAAACGCGCCGTCGTCGTGGTCGCCACCTCGGACGAGCCGGCCCTGAAACGCCGTCAGTCGGCATATATGACCATGGCCATCGCCGAATATCTGCGCGACCAGGACCTGGAGGTCCTGTGCCTGATGGACAGCGTCACCCGCTTTGCGATGGCCCAGCGCGAGATCGGGCTGGCGGCCGGCGAGCCCCCGACCACCAAGGGCTACACCCCCACCGTCTTCACCGAACTGCCCAAACTGCTTGAGCGCGCCGGTCCGGGCCCGATCCGGCCCGACGGCACGACGGCGGCGCCCATTACCGCCCTGTTCACCGTGCTGGTGGACGGCGGCGACCACGACGAGCCGATCGCCGACGCCGTGCGCGGTATTCTGGACGGCCACATCGTCATGGATCGCAAGATCGCCGAGCGCGGGCGCTTCCCCGCCATCGACGTGCTGAAGTCCGTCAGCCGCACCCTGCCCGGCTGTCAGACCCCGCCCGAGCGCGAGCTGAACAAGCGCGCCCGCCAGTGCCTGAGCGCCTATGCCAATATGGAAGAGCTGATCAAGATCGGCGCCTATCGCACCGGCGCCGACCCGATCGTGGACCGGGCCATCGCCCTGAACCCCGCGCTGGAAGATTTTCTGGGACAGGACAAGGACGATGCGACGCGTCTTTCCGATTCCTTTACCCGGCTGGAAGCAATCCTGAACCAAGGCATGATCAGGGAGTGATGATTTAGATGACCGCTTGGGCCCAATCCCTGATCCGCATCTCCAACTATGAGGTCGAGACGCTGCAGAAGCGTCTGGCCGAGATCGCCGAACGCCGCGCCGGCGCCGAACTCCGCATCGCCGTGCTGGACGCCGAGGCCGAGGGCGAACGCAACCGCGCCCGAATGGACGCCGAGGCCGGCATGATGCTGGGCGCCTATCTGAACGGCTGGAAATCCAGGAAGGCCGCCGCCGAAGGCGACCTGTCGGTGCTCGACGCCGAGGAAGCCGGCGCCCGCGACGCCCTGACCGGCGCCTTCGAAGAGCTGAAGAAGTTCGAACACGTCGCCGAGACCACCCGCCTGAACCAGCTGATCGCCCTGGCCAAGCGCGAAACCGCCGCCTTCGACGAGCTGGGCCTGCGGAAGCGTGCGGTCTGACGACAACGATCCTCCCTCGCATCGCGGGGGAGGGGGACCGCGCGTAGCGTGGTGGAGGGGGCGGACGTCGCACGGACCGTCGTCGTCGGTTCTTGCACGCCCTGTTCAAATCAAGTCTGAGGTCGCCCCCTCCACCGCTTCGCGGTCCCCCTCCCCCGTTCCGCTGCGCTCCTCGGGGGAGGATTTTAGTCGCCGCGCCGTCCTCGCCGCCCCCATCGCGCTCGCCGCCTGCGACCGCTTCGCCTCGGCGGAGCCGTCGCCGCCAAACGTCCCCCCGCTGAAGTCCATCGCCCCGGCGCCCTTCGGCACGGCGATCAAGGCCAGCCAGATCGACGACCCGGACTGGGTCGCGCTGGCCCGCGCCAACGTCTCCCAACTCACGCCCGAGTGGGAGATGAAGATGGAGTACATCCTGGCCGACGGCCTGGACCGGCCCAACTTCGACCGCTCGGACCGCATCGCCGCCTTCGCCCGGGCCGAGGCCATGGCGATGCATGGCCACACCCTGATCTGGTACGCGCAAGGCAAGGAGGCCTTCGCCGGCCTGTCGGGCGCCGCCTTCGATCGCGCCTTCGACGGCTATATCGCCACGGTCGCCGGCCGCTATCGCGGCAAGGTCCGCAGCTGGGACGTGGTCAATGAGCCGATCCTGGACGACGGGTCGGGAATGCGCGACTGCCACTGGTCGGCGCGATACGGCCATGACGGCTATATCCTGCGCGCGTTCGAAAAGGCCCGGATCGCGGATCCTGACGCCGTCCTGTTTCTCAACGAATACAATCAGGAGAGCGTGCCGGCCAAGGGCGCGCAGTTCCTGAAACTGGTCGAGCGGTTGCTGAAGGCGGGCTGTCCGCTGCAGGGGCTGGGCCTGCAGTCCCATCTGTGGATCGACATCCCGGACGGCGTCATCGCCGCCTATGTGCGCGAGATCAGCCAGTTCGGCCTGCCGATCCATGTGTCGGAGCTGGACTGCACCCTGCGCACCGAAAACCGTCTGGACCTCCGCAGCCAGGCCGACCGGATCGCGGCCCAGGGCGCCCGCGTCACCGAACTGGCCTCGGCCTTTGCGGCCCTGCCCAAGGCGCAGCAGTTCGCCTTCACCGTCTGGGGCCTGCGCGACACCGACAGCTGGTATCGTCAGGGCGACAAGGACGACGGTAAGGACAAGCCCCTGCCCTTCGACAGCTTCGGCCGCCCCAATCCGATGGCGGCCGCCATCGCGGCGGGCTTCGAGACCCCCGCCTGACGACAGGCCTCTGAATACGGAAACGCCCGGCCGTCTTGCGACAGCCGGGCGTTCCTGTGCGAACCGGAGGGGGCGGCCGGTTTACTTCTTCTTGGCGGTCACGGTCGCCGGCGCCTGGACCGAGGTCTGGGCCTGGGCTTGATGACCCCGGCGGTGCGCACGCGGGGCGCGGGCCGACGGCGCAGGGGTCGTCGCCGAAGCGGTCGCGGCCGGACGGGCGGTCATGGCGGTCGAGGGCGCCGGGGTCGTGCCGGCGAAGGCGGCGCCGCTGGTCAGGGCGACGAAGGCGACGGCGGAAACGGCGGCGGCGGTGCGGAAGGATTTCATGTCGATGTCTTTCTTTTGAAGGTCGAAGTCTCAGGAGTGTCGGGAATCCTGCCGGCCGGGGACGCCGGCAGGACCAGCAAGGCGTCGGGCCTTACTTCTTCTTGGCGGGCTTCACGGCGCGGTGGGTGCGGGCGTGGCTGACCCGATGATGCGCACGGGCGGAGGCGGCGGGGCGGGCATGAGCGCCCGACGACGGGGCCGAAGGCGTGCCGGCGAAGGCTGCGCCGCTGGTCAGGATCACCAGGGCGGCGGCGCCGAAAGCGGCGGTGGAACGGAAGGACTTCATGGCGGGTCTTTCTGTGTGTTTGGCGTCCGGCCTCGTGTCGGACAGTCACTGTTTCGGACCCGCGTCCGGCCGGTTCGGGGCCGGTCGGTGTCGCCGCGTATCGTCGGCGAAGAGAATTGTGTCCGACTGTATCCGCCGCGCTTTGGCCATGAGACAGGACGACAGATCGCACGTCTTGCCGCTCGCCGAACGCCAATGTCCCAGACCTCCGCCGCCCCCGTCCTTCTGGTCGTCGACGACGACCGCGAGATCCGAAACCTGTTGTCCGATCATCTGGAGCAGCACGGGTTTCGCACGGTGAAGGCCGCCGACGGCCGCGCCATGAAGGCGGCGCTGGAGGCCGGGCCGGTCGATCTGGTGGTGCTGGACCTGAACCTGCCGGACGAGGACGGCCTGTCGCTGTGTCGCGGCATTCGGGCGGCGTCCAAAACGCCGGTCATCATCCTGACGGCGCGCGGCGATCCCATCGACCGGATCGTGGGGCTGGAGATGGGCGCCGACGACTATATGGCCAAGCCGTTCGAGCCCCGCGAGCTGGTGGCCCGCATCCGCACCGTCCTGCGTCGTACGGGCGGCGAGGCGTCGGCGAGCGAGGGGCGGCACGCCGACTTCTCCGGCTGGTCGCTGGACATCGCCGCGCGGGCGCTGACGGCGCCGGACGGACGGCTGGCCCCGCTGTCGGGAGCCGATTTCGACCTGCTGCACGCCCTGGTCAGGAACGGCGGCAAACCCCTGTCGCGCGAGCGGATCCGCGCCCTGTCCACCGTCGCCGACGCCGACGACCGCGCCATCGATCTGAGGGTCAGCCGCCTGCGCCAGAAGCTGGGCGACGACGCCAAGGCCCCGGCCCTGATCCGCACGGTGCGCAGCCTGGGCTATATGCTGGCGGGGCCCGTCACATGGCGCGCGTAGGAAGCCGCCACGGCCGGGCCGAGGCCGAGACCACGCGGCTGTTCCTGCTGCTGCTGGTCGGCGCCCTGCTGGCGGCGGGCGTGACCTTCGCCGCCCTGGGCCTGAACCATCGCCATCGCCTGTCCCAGGCCCATGACTTCACCACCGCCGAACGGATCGTGGATTTGGCCGGCTCCAGCGACGATCCCGCCGCCGGCCTGACCGACGGCCTGCCCGCTGCGGCCGGCCAAAGGCTGGGCGCGCCCGACCCGTCGCTGACCCATGCGGTCGCGGAGGCCTTGAAGCGGCGGGGCGTGGACGGGGTCTCGGTCAAGGCGTTCGAGGCCTCAGCCGGAGCGTGCGGCGCGGCGACCGATCGCCTGCGGTGCCGCATCCTGGTGCTGCGGCCGGTCAATGGCGCGCCGGTTCCGGTGGCGATCAGCCTGCCGCCCGCCCCACATCCCTGGACGCTCAGCCGCGAGGCCGCCGCCCTGCTGTTCGCGGGTCTGGCCGCCGTGCTGTTGACCGGCTGGATGGCGTCGCGGCTGGCGGCCGGTCCTCTGAACCGCCTGTCCCACGGCGCGGTCGCCCTCAGCCACGATCTGCACCGCCCGCCCCTGGTCGAGGAGGGCGCGCGCGAGGTCCGCGAGGCCGCCGCCGCCCTGAACGCCATGCAGACCCGGCTGAAGGCCCTGATCGAGGACCGCACCCGCGTGCTGGCCGCCGTCGCCCACGACCTGCAGACGCCCCTGACCCGGATGCGGCTGCGTGTCGAAAAGATCGAGGACGAGACCCTGCGCGCCCAGTTCGTCAACGACCTTGCGGGCATGCAGCATCTGGTCCGCGAAGGCCTGGACCTGGCCCGGATCGAGACGACCGTCGAGGCCGTGACGCCCGTCGATCTGGACGCGCTTCTATCGGCCATCTGCGAGGACGCGGCCGAGGCGGGCCAGCCGGTCGTCTTCACCCAGGGCTGCAACGCCGTCGTGCCGACCCGGCCCCAGGCCCTGCGCCGCTGCCTGACCAATCTGATCGACAACGCCGTCCGCCACGGCGGCGAGGCGGACGTCAGCGCCGTGCGCGACGACCATGCCGTGCGCCTGATCGTGCGCGACCACGGCCCCGGCGTTGCGCCGGATCAGTTGGAGAAGCTGTTCGAGCCCTTCTATCGCCTCGATCCGTCCCGTTCGCGCGACAGCGGCGGCTCAGGCCTGGGCCTGACTATCGCGCGCCGCATGGCCGAACGCGCCGGCGCCCATCTGACGCTCGGCAGCGCCGACGGCGGCGGGCTGGAGGCGACCGTTACCTTCCCGCAGTCCTGAAAAAAAGGGGGGGGGGGGGGGCGGCGCCTGCATCCGAACGCCGCGCTCGCCGCCTCTTCCTGAAAGCGTTAGCGTGACGCGTTCAGGAGACCGCCCCTTGCCTCAATCGCCCCTCGCCCGCCGTCGCTCGACGCTCCTGCTGCTGGCCGCCAGCGCCCTGGCCCTCACGCTCAGTCCGCTGGCCAGCCGCCCGGCGACCGCCCAGGACGCGGCGCGCATGGATCAGGTGATCCGCGCCTCCAGCGACGCCGACGCCTTTTCCGGCGCCGTCCTGGTCGCCCGCGACGGCCGCATTCTTCTGGATCAGGGCTACGGCCTGGCCAATCGCGAATGGAACATCCCCAACGATGGCGATGTGAAGTTCCGCCTGGGCTCGCTGTCGAAACAGTTCACCGCCGTCGCGGTCATGCTGCTGAACCAGCAGGGCAAGCTGGATCTGGATGCGCCGATCAAGACCTGGCTGCCCGACGCCCCGGCCGCCTGGGACGCGATCACCCCGCGCCATCTGCTCAGCCACACGGCGGGCGTGCCCAACTTCACCGCCCTTTCCGACTTCGCGGCCCAGAAGACGCTGCCTGCGACGCTGCCGCAGCTGATCGCCCGGTTCCGGGACCGGCCGCTGGACTTCGCGCCGGGGACGCGGTTCGCCTATTCCAACTCGGGCTATGTGCTGCTCAGCGCCATCATCGAGGCGGCCAGCGGCCAGACCTACGCCGACTTCGTCGCCGCCAATCTGTTCCAGCCGCTGGGCATGAGCGACAGCGGCTATGACCGCCACGACGTGATCCTGCCCCGCCGCGCCTCGGGCTATGCGCCGGGCGCCGAAGGCGTCGTCAACGCCGACTATGTGGACATGAGCATCCCGACCGGGGCCGGCGCCCTGTATTCGACCACCCGCGACCTGCTGAAGTGGGAACAGGGCCTGTTCGGCGGACGACTGCTGAACGCCCAGTCGATGACCGCCCTGACCACGCCGGTCCGCAACGGCTACGCCATGGGGCTGATGGTGTCCGAGGCCGACGGCAAGCGTCTGGTCTGGCACAACGGCGCCATCGAGGGCTTCAACACCTATATGGCCTATGATCCGGGCGACCGGACCGCCGTCATCGTCCTGGGCAATCTGAACGGCGACGCGCCCGACAAACTGGGCGCGGCCCTGGTCACCCTGGCGCGCGGCGGGACCGTGACCCTGCCCAGCGAACGCCGCGCCGTCGCCCTCTCGCCCGAGGTGCTGAAGGCTTACGAGGGCGTCTATAATCTGGCCCCGACCTTCGCCCTGACGATCTCGGTCGTGGACGGCAAGCTGATGGCCCAGGCCACCGGCCAGCCGGCCTTCGCACTGACGGCGGAGGCTCAGGACGCCTTCTATCTGACCGCCGTCGACGCCCAGATCACCTTCACCCGCAACGCCGCCGGCGCCGTCGAGGGCCTGGTCCTGCACCAGGGCGGCCGCTACATGCCGGCGAGGCGGCAGTGACCGGTCTTGAAATTTCGCGATTTCAAGGCTAGGTTGAAGGCCTAATCTGATGAGGTGAGAACTCCCTCCTCACGCACTCCGTCTCACGACGGCGTAAAGTAGGCGAAAGCCGAAAGAGATGCGGGACCTTGGGACCCCGCCGTCCGATTGGAAAGAGGCCCCGTCATCGGCGGGGCCTTTTGCTTACACAGGCAGCCAATATCCTTTGGCCACGCGCCCCTCCAGATCGTGCTGCGACACGCGATAGGTGCTGGCGACCACATAGCGCCCCTGTACATCCGGCTTCAGCTTGATCGCCACCAGCAGGATCGCCTTGGCGACGGCGACGCGTCGCACCATGACGAAGCCCTCTCGGTCTTTCGGCCCTTGCCCCACCCAATCGGGCGCTTGGAGAATCTGACCGATGTGTCGAATGCAGAGCGCATAGTCAGCAGGATGTCGATCTTCCGCATGTTCCTGAGCGGATGCTGAAAAGTGGACAAGGCCGGGGCGCAGCGTCCAGCCCATCGCGTCGTTTACGACGCCGACAGCCAATGGACCGCAATCGATCGGCTTGTATTTCGCCATCGCGTCTCTCGGAGATCGAGATCATCCGACTATGGCCCCGATATACATTCCAGGTTGTGGCTCGCGTTGCACCGCGCGTCAATCGCGGCGTCGATCCGAGCCAAGAAACGCAAAACGCCCGCCGTCTCCGGCGGGCGTTTCAAATTCATGGATCGAAGGTCGATCAGGCGGCGACGGTGACGACGCCCTCGGCCGGGTCGCGCAGGACATAGCCGCGGCCCCAGACGGTTTCGATATAGTGTTTGCCGTCGGCGGCGGTGGCCAGCTTCTTGCGCAGCTTGCAGATGAAGACGTCGATGATCTTCAGCTCGGGCTCGTCCATGCCGCCGTACAGGTGGTTCAGGAACATTTCCTTGGTCAGGGTCGTGCCCTTGCGGAGCGAGAGCAGCTCCAGCATCTGATATTCCTTGCCCGTCAGATGGACGCGGTGACCGTTCACCTCGACCGTCTTGGCGTCCAGGTTTACGGCGATCTCGCCGGTGTGGATGATCGCCTGGGCATGACCCTTGGAGCGGCGGACCACGGCGTGGGTGCGCGCGATCAGCTCGTCCTTGTGGAAGGGCTTGGTCATGTAGTCGTCGGCGCCGCCGCCGAAGGTCTTGACCTTGGTTTCGATCTCGTGGCTGCCCGACAGGATCATGACCGGGGTGTTGACCTTGCCGACGCGCAGCTGGCGCAGGACTTCCAGGCCGCTCATGTCCGGCAGGTTCAGGTCAAGAAGAATGAGGTCGTAGTCATAGATCTTGCCCAGATCGATGCCTTCCTCGCCCAGGTCCGTCGTATAGACGTTGAAGCCTTCCGACTTCAGCATCAGTTCGATGCTTTGGGCGGTTGCGTGATCGTCTTCAATCAACAGGACGCGCATACGTGCCCCTCCAGGCAAAAGCTTTGCGGTAACCACCCTGACACACGGCCGGGTAACCTTGTTCGCAAGTTAAGACGTGAAAACCTTAAGAAGGGTTAACGCCATCCAATTGAGGCGAATCTAGGCTGATTTGCGAATCGGCGTCGAGGGGCTGGAGTCAATGATTCGAAATTTATTAACCATGTTGGTCGGCCCGGAGTGTGAGTGGTGAAGCGTGACTCGTGAGGCCGCGACTCCGAAAGAGCGCATACGAACGCTCCCCTCCCTCACTCTTCACCACTCACCACTCACCACTCACCACTCACCACTTGACGTGACCCCCTGAAACTCCTCCAGGAATAGCTAGAGTCCGCCCAACGAAGGACGGACAGAATGAAGCGATCAAGGTTCACGGAAGAGCAAATCATCGGGATCTTGCGGGAGCAGGAGGCCGGTGTGGCGACGGCA
>JANDKB010006468.1:0-35508 GCA_027944975.1 Acanthamoeba sp. SK_2022c | reverse complement strand
ACATAGAATTTAAAGATTGCAAATGCAAGAAACCGGGAGCTTTTATTTTGCATCGATATGGTTTATTTGAACCATCCGACACCAAATATACACCGAATTCACCCTTTGGTGCTTCTACACAAGCATAAGTTTCATTTTCCGGAACATTAAAGCCTTCACTATATAATTTAAAATGATGAATAAGTGATTCCATAGAGTATTTCATATCGACCCTTTCTGGCGGCGTAATTTTTTTGTCATCCACCTTTACTAAACCGGATGGAAGAGATTTTAAACATTGTTTTATAATGTTTAAACTTTCATACATCTCGTAAACACGTATAAGATATCTATCATAACAATCACCATTTCTGCCTACCGGGATGTTGAAGTCAATTTTATCATATACCTCATAGGGGTTGTTTTTTCTAAGATCTCAAGCAATACCAGAACCCCTTAGCATCACTCCACTAAATCCATGATTTAAAGCCTCTTCTGACGTTACGATTCCAACGTCGACCAACCTTTGTTTTCAAATCCTATTCCCATTTAATAATTCTTCAACCTCCACTAGACGTCAAAAAAATTGTTCAACAAACTGCATTATGTCATTTCATAAACCTAACGGCAAGTCTTGAGCTACGCCACCAGGTCTTATATATGCAGCGTGCATTCGTGCACCAGAAACTCTTTCATAGAACTCCATTAATTTTTCACGCTCCTCAAATAACCATAAAAATGGTGTTAAAGCTCCCACATCCATTGCGTGAGTTGTAACAGCTAGAATATGATTTAGTATTCTAGTTAATTCACTGTAGATTACCCGTATGTACCTGGCTCTAATCGGAACACTACAATTTAGCAATTTTTCAACAGCAACAGAATAAGCATGTTCTTGTGACATCATCGAAACGTAATCCAAACGGTCAAAATATGGCAGAGCTTGAATATACGTTTTGTACTCAATCAGCTTTTCTGTACCGCGATGCAACAAACCTATATGTGGATCAGCTTTTCTAACCAACTCACCATCTAGCTCTAGTATAAGCCTTAAAACACCGTGTGCGGCTGGATGTTGAGGGCCAAAATTCATTGTAAAATTTTTTATTTTTGATGTTTTTAGTTCAGTAGTTATTTGATTTTTTCTCATGGGCTTGTAAAATTAAAAAGTCTATACTCTTGGGACATTTCAAGAGGCTCATATACAATATTAGCTTTTTCATCGTCGTATCGTATTTCGATATAGCCAGTTAACGGGAAGTCCTTTCTTAAAGGAAAGCCATCAAAACCGTAGTCTGTTAATATTCTTCTCAAATCGGGGTGATTAGTAAAGAAGATACCAAACATGTCCCAGCATTCTCTTTCAATTCAATTTGCGCTATTAAATATTCCAGAAACCGATGAAATATAAGCTGATGTGTAACATTTAATAAAAAATCTAAAATTGTATTTAACAGACAACAGATTATAATTCACCTCAAACCTGTTTAGTTTTTCAGGATAATCTATAACACATATATCATTTAAAACTTTAAATTGTGTTAAACTATTATTTTCAAGGCTACTTATAAATCTATGTAAATTGTTTAATCCTGTTATTAAATACAAGATATTGCTTTCGTTTTTTTTCAGTACTACTGCTTGAATAAATTTTTTATATAAGCCTGTAACTAGCTTTATGTAGTAATTTCTTCTAACCATATAAAAATTAATCTCACTCTAGTGCCCCCTTCTGCCATTCGTAGATGAATCCAACAGTTAGTATTATTAAAAATAAAAATATTGCCCAAACGCCAAAAAAGCCGCCTGTTGATATTGAAATCGATCATGGAAATAGATACATTATTTCTAAATCAAATATCATAAATAATATGGCTATTAAATAGTACCTCACATTAAACTTACTTCTTGTATCCTCAAATGGTTGAAAGCCACACTCGTAAGCTGAGTTCTTTTCAATATCTGATTCCTGATAAACTAGGAAATATGAAAGAAAAATTAATAAACATGAAATAAAAAAAGCTCCTCAAAAAAAAACAAAAATATAAATATACTCCAAAGTCATAGGAGAACAATTTTTTTAATTAAGCAGTAAATAAACAAAAAAATATAAAATAAAGATATTAAAACTCTAGTTTAAAAATAAAGCCGTTGTCTTTATTTTATTTAATTTATCACCAAATATTTTATGGAAACTTAATATATTGATTTTTTTAGTTAATATAATATTTAAATGTAAAAAATTATTTTTTAGAGCTTTTAAGTTTAAATAAAAAAGCTTGTTTATATAAAGAAAATTAAAGACTACATTCATATACATGTTTATATCATTTAAAATGTAATCAATTTTTGTTTTAAATTCATTGTTTATCACATTTGATAAAAACCTCATCAAAACAAATAAAAATAATATAAATATAACTATAATTACCTTTTCACTTATATAATGTAGTAAATTGTTTATTGCAAATAATATAAAAAATAATAATAAGCTATATTTCATCTATATTTATTTTGTTAATTTTTTTAATCAATCCGGTAGTACTTGAGCCTAAAAAATTGTTCAACAAGTTTGCAAAAATTATATTCTTAGACTTATCTAATATTTGAGTTTTATTTAACAAAGATTTTGTTTTTGAAAAAACAAAATTAACCTTCGCTATTAAAAAAAAATTAGCATAAATAGTGTAGTAAATGGAATTAAAGCAAGCACTTGTTAAAGACTTATTTTGATTATTATATTGGGCATAATCAAACTTATATAAAAAAAAATACCAAATTTTATATATTGTATTTCTTAACTTAAGATTTTTAAATACTAAAATAACAAAAAAGTTAACACTTAAAAAATATAAACCAAAAAAGAATAATGTCAACCAAAAATATTGAGTTGCAAAAGAAATTTTATCTAGTTGAGGCATATTATTAAATAGACGAGTAAGATAGAATAATCTTTTGGTTTTAGAAAAGATTATTTCTTGAAAAAACCAATCTTCCGAAGGCATAACTTCAAATGAAATACCTTTATATTATGCAAACCAGCATTTAATATATATATATTAAAAATAATAACCTATATAATACCCTTTCCAATTTTATATTTTTTTGTTTATTTTACATTGAATTAATAATAGAATTTTATACTTTTTATTATACAAATTGTTCAAAATCAAAATTATTTAATACTTTTCTCTAACACCTTATACTTGCTTTTTTATTTGTCGCAAATTACTGGCTCTGTAAAATAATTTGTCAAGAATCTCTAACTGTAAAATATTTTTTAAAAGTTTACTTTGTTTCAAGTTCTTTAGCTTTTTCTAAAAATAATTGAGATTGTATTTTTAATTTATTCATATAATTCAAAATTAATTATTAATCTCGAATTACTATTATAGCCTTTTTGCTTTCTTTTTTCGCATACAAAGCCCGTGAGTTCTACTTTTTATAACCACCCCCTGTAATATAAATAAGCCCAGTTTTTTAAAACTCTCAAAAATTGTTTTCCCCACTCTTGTTTGGTTTGTTTTCATAAAAAATTTGAAAAGATATTTTATATTCTTTGCGCGAGCTAACTTTGCGACTGATGTTGATACTGTTTTTAACGTATCAGGTGACCTTTTTTTTTTTTTTGTAGTAATTTTACAAGATCCGGCAGACTGTGAAATTATAACTTTACCCATAATATCTGTGATGGTTAAAAAAATATTGTTCCTTTTTTTATTAAAAAATAAGTAATAACGTTTTCTATTTATGTTCTTTTTTGCTAAAACTAATCTCTGCCTAAAACTTACGTACTTTCTTCTCTTATTTTTTAAATTTCTATTATTTTTTTTAATTCAATAAGGGCTAGGGTGAAGTTTTTTTTGTTGTGAAATGATTTTTGGTTTTTTACGAAATGATAAATTTACAATTTTCATACTATATTTCTTTTTTTATGTATTTTCTTGGAGTCTTTGCATTAGTGTGTGTTCTTTGTCCCCTAACAGGTAATCTTAATATATGACGCATTCCGCTATAATTTTTTATTTTTCTTTTTCGATTAACATTATTATATATTTTATTCTCTTCGAGATTATAAAAAAAAGCTGCTTGTTGTTTTATTAAGGAAAATGTATCCAAATTTAGATTACTAATTTTTTCAAAATTATCCGATCCGAGTATTAGATTTACTTTTTTGATTTTTTTAAAACCTAACCCATGAACATCTTTCAATGCACTGAAAATGTTTTTATTTTTATTGCTAGATATAAATATATTAAAATTTTGTAGTTTTCTCATTTTTTTAGTAAATTACATAAATCTTTGTTTTTTACCTACTTTTAATTTAGTAAATTTAAAGTTCTTAAATTCTAAAATACCCTTACCTTTATAAAAATTAGGCTTTTTAACTTTCTTTATTTGTGATATAAAATTAAAAATTTCGACTTCATCCTCACCCAATACATAAATTTGGTTTTTTTTACAGAAAACTTTTAGATTACCAGGAATGGAAAACATTATGTAATTACAGTCACCAACTAATATATATAAATAATTACCGAGTATGAAATTTTTAAAACCTAACCCAATCATGTATATTTTAGTAAAACGGCTAAATTGATTATATAAAAAAAGTTCTAGATTCTTACTTATTAATCTTATAAAATTAATATAGTGGGAATAGTTCTTATTACTTATAATAGTTAGTTTATTATTGTTCAAAAAAAAAGTTTCAGCAAAATTTATTTTCAGTACTAGTTTTTTTTTATGTTTAAAATAAAGAAAAACCTTTTCATTAACTTTCTCGGCTCTTAAGGCTACCGTATTTGGTAAATTTACTATTTTTAATAAGTGCATCCCTTAAGTTATCTTTAATAAGGCTTCACCCCCTATTTTAAACATATTCGATTCCTCATCTGTTAAGATTCCTTTAGAGGTCGATAAAATTAGAAAACCAGAATCTTTTCTTGTTAAAAGTTTTTCAAGTTTTTTTTTTTTTAAAAAAGTACGTCTACCGGGGGTAGAAATTACCGCTATATTTCGTATTACTGGTTTATTATTTATATATTTTAGTAAAACTATAATATTTTTTTGATCTTTTACAATAAATCCCCTTATATATCCCAGCCTATACAGCACACTTAGAACACTTATGCAAAGCTTAGAATTTTGTACAACGACCTGTAAATGTTTTGCATTACAACCTACCTTTACTATGCACACCATATTACTCAGTAAACTCATTTTTTTAACGATTAGATTTTTTTATACCATTTACATAATTGTTCGAAATTAATAAGCGTAACTTTATTCGAGACAATTTAAAATGATTTAGGACCGATCTGCTATTATTTGTTATAAAACAACGCTGTCTTATTAAAACATAAGAAGAGTTTTTATTTAATTTGTTAATACAAGCAAACGCTTTTTGCCTTATATAGTTTGGTAATTTTCTATTTAACATAACAGACTTATATTGTAATCTTTTCAATTCAAACTTGAAAAAAAGCTTATATAACTTTTTATTTTTCACTATTAAATACCTCATATAGTTTAATTTTTTAATTTTAATAAAAACATGTTATTTAAATATTGAAATAACATGTTATGGGGACCGTTTGTCCAAAATGTCAGTTTGATCTGAGTTTTTTGATTTTGTTTATTATAATTTCTAAAAAAAAACTGTATATTGTCTATATATAACACAAAATTATTTTTCAAAAAGTTATATTTTAAATTTTTTTGGTAATAAATATGAAAAAAATAACTATAAAAATTTAATACATATATAAAAAAGTTTAGAGAATTTTTTTTATTTAGTGAAACCGAAATAAAAAACCTTTTAAGGATTTTTTTTTTTACATAATTAAATTTTATCTTTTTTAAAAAAGGTTTTTGGTTTGATATATACAGTAGTATCAAATATAATTTTATAAGCTTCAAACTTTTTTCGCCCCTAAATGTGTTAAAAACAGTTGATAAATCAAGCCTTGGGGGGAATTTTAACGTGCTAATATTAAACGTATTTGTTCTAGCAATTAAATGGTTTTTTATAATACCGTTATAATTACTATAAAAAACCATTTAAAGGGTAACTTGGGCTATTGAAATTATCTTACTAAATTTCAGATTGACTCTAATTTCTCGGAAAACCGGCCCAAGTAATCTAGAACCGATAGGTAAGGAGTATTTGTTTATTAAGGCTACAGAATTGGAAGAAGACCTTAAAAAAAAGTTTCCCCATCTCCTGACACCTTTAACAGTTCGTAAAACTATTGCAGAGCATACCTGACCTTTTTTTACCTCTTTGCTTTTTTTTATATTTTTTTTCACAATACTTTTCTTTACAACCACGGTTATTGTATCACCTACGCCGGCGCCAACTCTTGACGAGGAGTTTAACAATCTTATACAACTAACAAATACTGCGCCGGAATTATCAGCTACTTTTAATACAGTCTGTACGTTTATCATATCTTTTTACAACTTTAGTAGGTACGGGCAATCTTAATGATGATGACTTTAAAGCTCTTAATACTAACTCTTCACTTACGTTTTTGAATTCAAAAATAATTTTACCGGCCCTTAACGGGTACACTTTTATTGAAGGGCTACCTTTACCTCTACCCATACGTACATCACGCGGTTTCCTTGTCAACATCCAAAAAGGAAGAGCCTTAATTATCAGAAAATTTTTTTTTTTAATGACTCTCTTTATTGCTTTAATAGCAGATGTTAATTGTTCAGACGTTAAATTATAGTTAGCTAAAGATTTTAAACCAAAATCCCCAAAATGTATTAAATCATGTTCATATACATTATTATTTTTGTATTTTATTTTAAAATATTTTTTGAACTTCATTTTTTTATTTATAATAATTTAAATTACGAAGTCAACTAAATTAGTTTTTTTTCTACCCAATCTTACCCAAACTTTTATAGTACAAGAACTATACTTTAAAGCAATTGTTCTATAACTATAATCAAGTTTAGACTTTACAGTACTAAATGCTAAACTACCAAATGCCTTTCAACTATAAGTTGTCCTTTGTTTACGGGAAAAGCGGCCAGAGCAGGTTATCTTATAACCTTTTACTATCTTTTGCTTTCTCATAAGAGATTTAAATAAAAAATTTATATTCCTTAAAACTTCTCATATAGTGTAATATTGAGTTAAGCGAATAAAGAAAAATTCACTAACTATACTAGCATTAACATTCATTTTTGACAAACCAACGATAAAAACCTTAAGAAAGCTATTCGAATGGCAAAACTTCTTTAAGTAAAAAATTAGTAACCCTTTAAAATTGTCCCAATAAATTTTTAAAATTTTATTTTTTATAAATAGAAAAAATAATTTTCTAGAATACTTCAAAATTATTTTCTTTTTTAAAATTATAAAAAGCCTACTTTGTAACTGTTTATTAATTCTAATAGCCCTTCTGTACTTTTTATAAAACTTTTTACTAAATAAACGCTTAATTAATAAAAACCTGGCATTCTTCTTTAGATTAAAGAACAATAAATCAAAAAAGCTATCATGAATATAAATATACAGTGACAAATTATCAAAAAAACGTATAATTTTTAAATTAACAAATATTACGCCAACATTAGTTGAATCAAGATAAGATGTAAAAAGTTTTTTTACTAAACGGTCTATAAGTATATCTTGATTTACTAAATAGGAATAATTTATACCACTATTAAATCAATTATTATTTCAATATCTAATATTATACAACCTGTAAGAAATAGGATTTATCACATGACCCATTTATTTTTTACCTTTCTTCTTTAAAACCTTTTTTTTATGTAAAACACCCATTTTTCTGGTAAAAACAAACTCGCCGATTTTTAAACCAACCATAACGCGATCGACAAGAATAGATTTATAACTTTTACCATCATGTACAGTAATCTTCTTTTTTAACATAGTATTAAATACAGTTGAAGATTTATTTAAATTATTATTATTTTTAAAAAAACACCCCTTTCAAATAGATCTCATCTATATTAGAATCTCCTACTTTTAATAATAAAAATTGATTTGTTTCTTCTAGTCGGCTTACCCTTAGTTATAACCCCGTATGGAGTTACTGAAGGCCTTCCTCCAGATGTTTTTCCTTGACCGCCACCATGCGGATGATCAACCGGATTCATTGCAACTCCTCTAACAACAGGCAATCAACCCTTTAGCCTATAAAATCCCGCCTTTTTAAAATTTCGATATATATATTGAAAATTGGAAACCGGACCTATTGTTGCAACACAATTTGAACAGATTTTTCTCAGTTCACCCGACTTTAATTTTAAAATAACAAAATTTTCCAACTTACTTATTATAGTAGCATAAGAACCAGCCGCTCGAATAAATTGAGCACCGTTATTTTCTGTCAGTTCAACTGAATTAATTTTAAGCCCAATAGGTATTTGCTTTAAATATGTAGAATTTCCTGGCTTTAGAACAATGCTCTCTTTTGCAAAAACACAGTCGCCAATTAACAAACCCTCGGGGGCTAAAATATAAGACATAATACCATTAGAATAAACAATCAAAGCAATTAAGGAGTTTCTTCTCGGATCATATTCTATCCTATGAACAAAACCAAAAATGTTTCATATATATCTTTTATAATCTATTAAACGGCCCATTCTTTTAACGCCACCTCCACGATGATATCTAGTAATTCTTCCTTGATTATTTCTACCAGATATCCTTTTTAAACCAAATGTTAAATTTTTTACCGGTCTATTTTTTCACAACAACGCCGACATTAAAATCCAGTTTTCAAAAATTTTAGGAATCTTATGTAACTTTTATTCTCAAAAGAAGCAGAATGGTACTCTTTCCTATATTTAACCAGAGCACCCTCATTTCTTAAAGAACTGTTAATTTGATTAAATAACGAAGTAGAAATATCTCTTTGATCAGCATTATCAATTAATCACCTAACGCTAGTAGAATAACTTTTAGAAATTGGCATTAATGTTGGTATTTTATATTTTTTACCACCGATAAACATAACCTTATAATATATAAGAGGTCTAATTTTTTCTAAAAATATAAGATAATTACTAACAAAATTATTTTTATACTTAAATTTTAAAAGTAAAAAAAGTTTTTTAAAAATTGCCAATGAAAGTTTTTTTTTACCTCTTGAAATTAAAGTTTGAAAAAATATGTTTAATAAAACAAGTTTTTCGACTCTGCTACGTGACAATTTACACACTATTTTTTTTTTTTTACCCTTTAAAACTTTACCGTACCTTGCCAAAATCAACTTCAGCCTACTGTATTTCACAAAAGCCTTTAGATATGGGTAAAGTCCGTGGGCTTTATAAAAATTGCTAGCTATTTTAAAATGACGTATACCAAAATTTCTTTTTTTTTTAAAAAAAGAAAAATATAAATTTTTGAAACCCCTACGATAAACCTTTCTTCACAATCGTTTTTTATTTTTTCATCTATATTTAACTAAAAATTTTTTTAGTCTAATAAACTCTACTCTACAACGTAAATAAGAAAAAAAATACCGCTTTTTATACCCTAATCTATAAAGCTTATTAACGAATAAAACCCGGCGTGACCTTGTTAAACGAAGCTTTTTTACTCTTACCCTACCTTTCTTCACTAATCTTTTTGGAATAGTGGAATTTGGTACAATGCTTTTATATAATTTTAAGAAATTATTATAACCTCTAATTTTCGATTTTATAATTCGTTTAAAATAAAAACTCTTAAAATAAAAACGTTTAAAATTTTTTTTTAGTCGAATAGCCATATTTAGATAATTTTTTTTTTCTTTCAAAACTCTCTTTTCAACTGAAATCATACTTACCTTTTATTAATGTATAACGAACACCAGGTAAATCTGGGGCTCTTCCTCCCGAAACAAGAACTGAAGAATATTCTTGTAAATTATGCCCCTGACCCGGTATATAAGCAATAATCATTCTTCGGGTTGATAGTCTTAATTTAGCAACCTTTCTTTGCGCTGAATTTGGTTTCTTAGGTTTAACAATCCTAAGTTTAACACAAACACCCTTTTTTTGCGGACAACCCTCTAAAGCCTTTACATTATTAGTATGCAACTTCCTTCTTCTAGGATTTTTTAATATTTGATGATAAGTTGGCATTATTTTTTAACAAAAATAGCAATTTTTTATTTAGAAAATTTAGTACTTTTAACACGCGTACAAAAACAAGATTAATCAACTTTAAAAAATAAAAATTTACCAATTTTATTAGTGAATTAAAGGAAACTAAAAATGTTTTAAAAAATTTAGGACTAACTAAGTTAGATCCTACTTTAAAATAAATAGGAAAGAAATCACTACCAAAAACTTTTAGAGTGGAGTCTTTTAAGAAACTTAGTGAGTAGTTAAGTTTATTCGACCCTATAAAAAAAACATTCCCACGAAAGTACCCATTTCCTATAAAAGATGATAAAATATTAGGTTTCACTTTAAAAATAGAAGTATTATATATAGCCAATACTGTTTTTAGGTAATTTATTTTCACAGCTGAATTAGAATTAAACATAACAAAAACCCCATATTTATTAAACAATAACTTTTTAAATAAAATTATATTATGCAGTGTACGTTTTAACGCCGCTAAGTTAGACCGGTTCAATAAAGGTTTTTTAATACTAACAGTACTCACAGTTAATTGAAAATTAACTTTTATCACTAAAGACAAATATTTCCTAAGCGATAAATAAATTCGTTTATGAAAAATATTTAAAAAATTAGAATAAAAAATAGATTTTAACAATGAAATTTTATAAATTGAAAGCAAATCAATATTGGGTCGTGTAATAGAAAAATTAGGTAAATTTGATAAAATAGAAACCACATAAGGTGTCTTTAAAATAATCTCAAATGTTTTTATTTTAGAAATTCTGACTAACGTAGGTATAATAACGTCAAAATTTATAAATTTAGTTTTTGTATCGAAATCGTTAATGAATTCTTTAACATTTATACCATATAGACCTAAAATAGGTGTAAGAAAAGAAACCATATTAGTATGGTATTTTGGTATTAAAATAATAATTTCCTTCAAATGCAACTTGTCGTAATGAAAATTTAAATTAATACGCATATTATTATTAGTATTGGAAAGAAACACAGGGGGGAAAGGATTCGAACCTTTATCTTTAACTTTGGAGGATAACATTTTACCCTTAAACTACCCCACCAAATCTGAACAAAGTAGCCTTATATAATAGGAAGTTATATAAACGTATCGGAAGAAAAAAAATGATTTATATAACCACCCTCAGAAGGAAAGCCATCAAATAGTAGGGTAAGAGAAATACTAATAAAAACTAAACCAATTGTAATCGGAACAAAAACCTTTCACCCCAGCCTCATTAACTGGTCATATCTGTACCTTGGTAAAGTTGCCCTAACTCATATAAAGGCAAATAAATAAATATAAACCTTTATTATGTAGATAAAAGAATGGTAAATTCATGTTAAATAATAAAAATTCTTACGGAACGTGTAAAAAAACTCATCTATACAGATATAGTATTCCGGAGAAAAAAATTTAATAAAAAAATATAAATCAGGCATAGTTCATCCACCTAGGAAAAGTATAGTAGCTACATGACACAATAGTATAATGTTTGCATACTCTGATAAAAAAAATAAAGCAAAAAGTACACTACTATGCTCAACATTATAACCAGAAACTAACTCAGACTCAGCTTCGGCTAAATCAAAAGGATGCCTATTAGTTTCAGCTAGCATAGCTATAAAAAAAAGGAAAAATTGTGCTCAAAGGACAAATGCATACCAAAGGTCCCTTTGAGCTCAAACTATCTTTAAAAAATTTAGAGAGCCGCTCAATACTATAATATTTATAATTATTATACCTATAACAACTTCATAAGCTATAACTTGAGCAATAGATCGCAAAGCACCTAAAAATGCGTATCTTGAGTTACTAGACCAACCTGCAATTATTATATTTAAAGTATTTAAAGAGGAAACCATAAAAACATAAAGTATCCCAATATTTATATCTGCTACAACAGTATCATTATTAAATGGAATAACAAATCAAGCACTTAAACTTAAAATTAAAAGTATTAATGGGCCGCCAAAAAATAAAATCGACGAGGCATTTTGCGGAACAGGATTTTCCTTTAATATAAGTTTCAAAGCATCAGCCAACGGTTGTAAAATTCCTAGAAATCCCGTTCAATTTGGACCCTTTCTTTTTTGAATACTAGCTAAAACCTTTCTTTCGAATAAGGTTAGAAATGCAACTGTTAAAATTACATTCAATATTAAATATAATGATAAAAGAATAAAATAAACAGTTAAAGTTACCATTTTTTTAGTTTAAAAAAACTGAAATTTATTTAGATGAAAATCCAAAAATATTTATATTAATAAATTTGAAATAACTAATAAAAAAAGCTACAACATTATTATTATTTTTTTTTTTATAATAATCATTATTGGATAATAAAATAACATTGGTATTAAAAACAGAATAATTAGAAATCTTATTAAATAACTCATTTTCATAAGATCTAATAAGTTTATTATTAACATTTGTAAGAAAGCCTTTTATACCAGAATACATTAAAACAAATTGATTTTCTATAGGTATAGGGGTAAATCTATTTTGATTTAATAATTCTGTTAGCATATTACCTCTTGATAATAAATTTTTAGTCGTTTCATCTAAATCGCTACCAAATTGAGCAAAACTTAGAGCTTCTCTATATTGAGCTAACTCTAACTTTAAAGAACCTGCAAGTTTTTTTATTGCTAAAATTTGCGCAGCAGAACCAACACGGCTAACGGATAATCCAACATTTACAGCCGGTCTAATACCATTATAAAAAAGATTAGTTTCTAAGAATATTTGACCATCAGTAATAGAAATAACATTAGTAGGTATATAAGCAGAAACGTCACCTGCTTGGGTTTCAACAACAGGTAAAGCAGTTAAAGAACCACCTCCAAAATTTTTGTTCAACTTCGCAGCTCTTTCTAATAATCTTGAATGAAGGTAAAAGATATCACCAGGGTAAGCTTCTCTACCGGGTGGTCTTCTTAATAATAAAGACATTTGACGATAAGCCACGGCTTGTTTACTCAAATCATCATAAATAATTAAAGCGTGTTTACCATTATCTCTAAAATATTCACCAATAACACAACCCGTATAAGGAGCTAGGTATTGAAGTGGTGCAGCTTCAGAAGCAGTTGCAGCAACAATAATACTATATTCTAAAGAATTGGTTTTTTCAAGTAAAGTAACTAACTTACTAATAGAAGATCTTTTTTGACCTATAGCAGTATATATACAATATAAAGCGTTTTTTTTATTTTTAGAATTTTCGTATTTTTGATTTAAAACAGCATCTAAACATATTGAAGTTTTTCCAGTTTGTCTATCACCAATAACCAACTCTCTTTGACCTCTTCCAACAGGAACTAAACAATCAATAGCCTTAACTCCAGTAATCATTGGTTCATTAACAGACTGTCTTGTAATAATACCAGGGGCCTTAACTTCAACTTGTTTTAACTCAGAACCAGGAAATTCACCCTTATTATCTATTGGTTGACCTAGAGCATTTACAACTCTACCTAATAAACTCATACCAACCGGAACACTAATAATATTTCCTGTTCCCTCAACGTACTCTCCCGGTTTAATTTTTGTTTCATCACCAAATAAAACAGCTGATACAGTTTCAGAATTTAAATTAAGTGCCATACCTTGGATATCATTTGAAAATTGAAGCATTTCACCAGCTTTAACATTAGAAAGACCTTCAATTATAACAACACCATCAACGATACTTTTAATAACACCTATGTTGCTATCGTTTTTTAGATACTGAAGAAATAATTCATTTATATTTTGATTTTGTAATAGATTAGACTTTAAAAATTGGTATTTTTTCATTATGTATAAGTGATTAAATCAATCTTTTTCAAGAATACGAAAACAGTAATATTTAATTCTGTAACAAAGTTGCTTTTACTACTTTAGCAAAACGGAACAAAACGCTTAAATTTACTTCAAACTAGGGCCTTCTAAATTTAAGCGAAGCTTTCTATTCTCCTCTTCTAATAGAGTATTTTTTTCTTCTAGTACATTAGCTTTTTCTTCTAATAGGGTATTTTTTTCTTCTAGTACATTAGCTTTTTCTTCTAGTGCTAGATATCTTTTGCTTTCATAAGGTCTAACTACTTCATACTTGTTTTCAACAAGATCAGGATTTAAACACTTAGAGTTGGGCTCGCAACAATCTAACAAATTTAAGCCCCGCCTTCGTAACGCCGCAGCTTTAGAACGAGTATCAGGATCTGGTGAATAAGTACCATTTTCACCAACTTCAAAGGCCCTAGTTAAATAAGAAGTCCTAGAATTAGCATCAGCAAAACTATAATCTGCACCCAAAATAACAGTACCCGCTCCAGCTAAACCCCTGATAATTGTAAAGGTATTTTTGGAATCAGTCACATAATTAAAAGACTTGGCAGCTGATTTTGAAACATTGTTTAAAACCCTTTTACCTATCTTACCCAAACCTGATCCGGTAGCGGATTCGCTGACAACATTACCAGCACCATTCATCAAGATTTGATTATCTCTAATGTTATTAAAATTATTTCATTTTATTAGTCAACCAGGCTTTATGCTTTTTAAATCCTCCGGAACAGGTGTCAAGTGCATACACACTGCAAAATAAAATATATTAAATAACCTCCACAAATTGTACAAAAAAACACAAAAAGACATATGAAAACCGAGGCTTGTGCCGTATGTCACAGCTAAAAGAAAAAAAGAGACACTAAAAATTAACCACGGATTGCGATAATAAACTTTAAACGAGTTATGAGCGTTATGGGTTTCAGCAACTAGCGCCCTGAACTTTTCAGCCCTTATTCTATTCTCACGAATCCTGTCTAGATCAATAAATTTCCTTATGTAATCCCCAAAAGTTATATTTCTAAAAACACCAAATACTAACAAAAAAAAAGTAGCAGCTGTATAAGAAAAAAGCGCAGAATAGAATGTAACAGAATTCGGAAATCAAAAACCATTATGTAATGAATATAAAACATACCTTACAGTTATACTAAAAGTAGCAACTGTATAAACGAAAAAAGCTCTATTTCAAATAGAACGATTTAATCAATTTCCATAAATCTCGATATAATGTTTTTTTTTGTAAAAAAAATCGTTAAACTGCTTAAACATTTTTTATATTTTTTTTATAAAAAATTACCCCTTTAAGGACGTGACAAAATTAACACTAATAATACCCCTTATTCTATAAAAAATAATTAAAATAGCCAAACCAATTGCTGCCTCTGCTCCAGCTAAGGTTAAAGTGTAAAGAATAAAAACTTGACCAAAGACATCTTCAAGTAAAACAGAAAATATAGCGAAATTGAAATTAACCGCTAATAACATTAATTCTATTGAAACAAGTATTATGATAATATTTTTCCTAGTAATAAATATTCCCAAGATTCCAAGAAAAAACATAACAAAGGAAAAAAATAATAAAAAAAAAATGCTAAAACTTGTCATTACTTTTCAAATACATTTTTAAAAGTATAGGCTTGTAAGGCAGGAACTATTACCGCTAAACTAAAAAAATAAAAGAAATAAAGAAGCGTAAGGATTTGACCTAACATTAAGTAAGGGTCTTCAATAGGTTTAAAACCAATCCAACCTAATAAAACACAAACTGAAAGAAAAGATCAGAATAATATTGTCTTAGAAATTTCAAAAAAAGAACCTTTAAAAACATTATTAGTAATAAATGGTAATAAAAATAACACAATTAATGCTAACCCTAATGTAATAACCCCACCTAACTTGTTGGGGATTGATCTTAATATAGCATAGAATGGAAGAAAGTATCACTCAGGCACAATATGAGTAGGGGTAACTAAAGGATTAGCAGGAACATTGTTAATAGGGTCTATTATACTATCCGGTTTAAAAAAAACGGCATAACAAAAAACAATCAGAAAGAAAATTATACCTAATAAATCCTTAAATATAAAGTACGGGTGAAAAGGAACTTTGTTTGAAACAGATAATGCAATGTTTAAGGGGTTACTTGATCCGCTTTCATGTAAAACAGCGACGTGAATTAAAGATAAAAGTGCTATGACAAATGGTAGCAAATAATGTAAACTAAAAAATCGATTTAAGGTTGCATTATCTACAGAAAAACCACCTCAAAGCCATATAACTATATATTCGCCTACTATCGGAATTGCTGAAAAAAGGCTAGTTATAACAGTAGCAGCCCAAAAACTCATCTGTCCTCAAGGTAAAACATAACCTAAAAATGCTGTAAGTATCATAACGATCAAAATAGTTACACCTAAATTCCAAAGCAGTTCACGCGGAGTAATATAAGAATTGTAATATAAACCCCTAAAAACGTGTATGTAAACGCATATAAAGAAAAACGAGGCGCCATTAGCGTGAATATACCTTATTAACCAACCATAATTTACGTCTCTCATTATGTATTGAACACTTGAGAAAGCACTTTCAATATTTGGAACATAAAACATCGCTAAAAATATACCTGTAACAATCTGAATACCAAGACAAAAAGCAGCTAAAGCACCAAAATTTCACAAATAACTTATATTTGGAGGCGCCGGATAATCAATTAAAAAACTATTTACTATATTTAATAAAGGGTATTTTTTTATAAAACGCATGTATAAAATAAATAGAAAAAATTATAATAGATGGTAGGGACAGGATTCGAACCTGTGAAGCATATAGCAAAAGGTTTACAGCCTTTTCCCTTTAACCGAACTTGGATACCCTAACACGAAAAATAAAAGTTAAAAACTATATAAATAAAATTAAAAAAGCCATAACTAGAGCTAATAATCCAATAGCTTCAGTTAGAGCAAAACCAATTAAAGCATAACTAAACAATTCTTTTTGTAAATTAGGATTTCTAGAAAAAGCTAAAATTAAACAACCAAATACTATACCAACACCAGCACCTGCACCAATTAAACCTGAAGTAGCTAAACCAGAACCTATCATTTTTGAGCTTTGTAAAATAATTTCTAAATTTTTCATCTATTTGTTTTTTTTTTTTATAAAAAAACATGGTTATATGCTGATAAATCCAATAATTTAGCTGTAAAGCACAAATGTATAACATTTTATTAAAAAAAAAATCGAATACAAAAACAATTAATAACAGTTATGACATCTTATTAAAAAAGAGCAACCACAGACTTCCTATAGGTCTATATAATCAAGATAAAAATATCATTAGCCTAGATCTGGAATCTTATATATTTGCTATAAGCAGGGGCTGTAAAATTTCTGAAAAATTTAAAAACATTTTTCTCAGAACAACGTCAAATATAGTAAACAAAAAAGCCGTTAAAATTACCTTTTTTTAAAAAATGACTATAAACAAAATAGATACAAAAAAAAAAAATAAACTGTTTAGTAATATTCTAAAAACAGGATCAGTACTATATATAAAATATCTGTTATTAAAGGAAGATGAAATAAAAATTTCCGCCTTTATTGGATTATGCGTCATAAAAAAAAAAAAATCAAATACTTTAATACTAAAAAACAATATAAAAAAGGAAAATGTAAAACTAATTATTAATGCACATTCCCCACTTGTTATAAGTATAAAAATTATAAAACGATACAAGAAAAAATTTAGGTTATCTAAACTTTACTATAAATAAATATCTTTTTTATGTATGACCGTTATTGGAATCGAACCAATACTCCTCATGGAAATAGGTTTTAAGCCCATCGCGTCTACCAATTCCGCCAAACGAACAGAGGGTGAATAATGGGAATCGAACCCATATTTACAACTTCACAAATTGTCACTTTACCTATTAAGTTATATCCACCGAAGCAACCATTACAACAGCAAAATTAATTTAAAATAAAAATTAGAGTTTTAAAAAGCTGTGAATCTTTTATTAACATATGTTTTTTAAACTTAATAGTTTTAAAAAGCCCCAAATATAAAACATTTTTGAAAATAGATGAAAGAACTAACAGTTGGATTTTCCACTTAAACAATAACATTTTAGATGCAAGATGTATTTTTTCTTTAAAAAGGAATTTAAACTTTTTCTTTAAAAAGGAATTAGATTTAAAAAAAAATACTATACTTTCCGGCAAAAACCTCTTTTTTAAAAAAGGGAAATAATTTTCAAAAAACGAATTGTAAAGAAACCTACCCCCCAGATGTTTTAAAGAAAAATTAACAGAGCTAAAAAGGAATTTAGAAGAAGTAACATAGCGTGAATAAAATAAAGATTTAGTAATAATTGTGTAAAAAAAAAACAGTGATTTTAAACTTTTAGAATTTCCAGGTATAGGTAAAAAAACGTTTGATGGGTTATCTAACGAATCAACTAGAGATATAGAAGGTACACTGATTAAAAAAGCTTCGTTAACTACATAATGATTATTTTGCATATTAGGAACAAAAATGCTATGGGGGAACTTGCTTGGCTTAACGACAGCAACATATTTATAGTTGGATAACATGCCCTTATATCATTTTGAATTTAAAAAAGCTATTTCAGGAAAAGAGGTCGATAATCTTCTTAATTCAACGCTTTTACCAAACAAAAGGAAATTTTCGTTTACCAATCAAATGTGACCCTTATTTGCAAACAAATCAGAAAGAAAAAAAACTAATTTTTTGCTTAAAGAGTACGAGTAATTTATATTAAATATATTTGTATTTTTATATTTACCTATCAAAAAAAAATTTGTACGGGGATTTCAATTTGCAATATGGTAACCTAAAAAAAGGTCGGATGCTATTAATTGATTTACTGTAATATTTACCTGTTTAAACATATAAGTAAAAACTAAAGTTATAGATAAGCTTAAATAAAATATTAGGATTAAAAAAAAATACGCAATTTATAATTGTAATAAAGGATATTATAAAAGAATTTGAAAACGAGATATCATTTAAAAAAACCCAGCCAGAAGTTCTATTAAAATACATTAATTTTACCAGCCTTATATAATAAAAAACACTTATTGCACTAAAAATCACAAAAAGTATTGCTAACCAATACATTTTATACTTTAAGGAAAATAAAAACAAAAAGAATTTACTATAAAACCCTAACAACGGTGGTATACCGGCAATTGAAAAAAGTAAAATAAAAATACTAAACGCTAGAAAAGGATTAGCTTCAAGCAAATTAGAAAACATATTTATTCTCTTAACTAAAAAGCCAGTAGAGCGGTCCCTTAATGATAAAAAACAGAAAAATAACCCTATCATAATAAAAATATAAGAAACTAAATAAAACAAAGTGATATATACACCGGAAACGTCTCCAAAAGACAACCCAAGTAACAGATAACCTGTATTCATGATCATGCTATAAGTTAGCATCCTTTTTAATTTAACCTGATAGATCGCAGCTATAGAGCCTATCAAAATCGAAAGTAAAGCTGCAATAACAAACAAGATCTGGCAAAACACAAAAACTTCAAAAAAGACGCAATAATACAGCTTAAAAATAACAAATATTAAAGAAATTTTCGGTAAAGTTGATAGATAAGCTGTTATTAACAATGGTGAACCCTCATAAACGTCAGGCATTCACATATGAAAGGGAACCGAACCTAACTTAAAAAGAAAACCAACAGTTAAAAACAAAAAGCCGACAAGGAAACCGCTAAAGGGAAAAAAACCGGAGCTCAATGCATCATTTATTAGTCAAATTTCTGATAAAAATAAAGTTATATCACTATAGGAAAGTAAACCTGTAAAGCCATAAATAAGCGAAATACCAAAAAGTATTATACCAGAAGAAAAACAACCTAAGATAAAATATTTCAAACCACTCTCTGTCGAAAAAGAGGAGGTTTGCTTCGAAGATACTAAAATATAAAATGTTAAACTTTGAAGCTCAATTATAAAAAACAAACTAATTAAGTCGTTTGAATTTAAAATTAGTAGACTACTAAATAGCGATATAAGCAAAACCAAAATAAATTCAAAATCGTAATACTTAAAATAAGAAATATACTGTTTAATTGCAAAACAGAAGACAAAAAAACCTAGTAAAATAAGGTTTTTAAAGAATACAGTTGTATAGTCACTATAATAGAAACCAGCAAATAAGTAATGAGGATCTGTAGTGCTGGTATTTAAAATAATAAGTAAAATAATAATAACAAAAGGGACTAGATTTGCGAAAATACCACTAACACTTAAATAATAAAATGATCTATAACTTTTCTTATTGGACAATATAACAAAAAAAATTAAAAGTATAACTATCGAGAAAAGAAAATATATTTCAAAATGAAAAAAATTTAAATCATTAAAAAAAAGACCATACTGCGATGCATTAAAAGAAAAATTAAACAATTTTTTGTCAGAAATTAAATGAAAAAAATTTATAATCATATTTTATTTAAAGTTCAAATAAAAATAAAGAGGAGCCTCAATTAAAGAAATGATATAAGACCCTTTTAAGCCAAACAGTATAGTAATAAAACAAAAAATAAAGCCAATAACAAACTCTTTTTTAGAAAAATCCGAAAACTTAGAATAATAACCGACTGTTAACTTATTAAAGATTATTCTATTATATAACCAGATCGAATAAACTGCAGTAAGTATTATACTGAATGTAGCTAATAATGCAGCAAAATGATTATTTTCAAACAAACCTACCAGTATTAAAAATTCTCCAACAAAACTACTAGTTCCCGGAAAACTAATATTTGATAATATAAGAACGAACAAACATAAACTAAAAATAGGCATAGTAGCAACTAGACCGCTATAATATCTTAAAATTCTAGTTTTATACCTATCGTAAATACACCCAATACAAAAAAACAAACCGCTCGATACTATACCGTGACTAAGCATTAAAAAAACACTACCACCTATGCCCTGAATATTGGAGCTAAACAAACCTAAAATAACAAAACTCATATGACTAACAGAGGCGTAAGCTATGACCTTTTTTAAATCAATTTGTCTTATTGTACTACAACAAGTATATATTATACCTAACAAACATAAGGTATAGACAAAGGGTAGAAAAAAGTATGTAGCATCACAAAATACGGGAATCACAAAACGTAAAAGACCATAGGTTCCAAGTTTTAATAATACTCCAGCAAGAATAACAGAACCTACAGTAGGGGCTTCGACATGAGCCTCGGGTAACCATATATGAAATGGAAATAAAGGAACCTTCACGCAGAAAGCAAAAAAAAAAGATAACCAAAGAAACAATTGTCTATAAAAGCTAAAATTTGTATTGTATAAGATTCGAATATCAGTTGTCTGAATATGAGAATAAATTACTAAAATCCCTAAAAGCATTAGAAGGGAACCGAAAAGTGTATAAAAAAACAACTGATAAACAGCATGTATTTTTCTCTGACGTGAACCCCATACTCCTATTAAAATAAACATAGGAATAAGTATGCTTTCAAAAAAAATATAAAAAAATACTAAGTCTAATACACAAAATATGTTGAATAAAATAAATGTTATAAAAATTAAACAAATCACAAAACTATTATATTTATATTTTATACTATTTCAACTTATCAAAATACAAATTGGTGTCAATAAAAACGTTAGTAATAAAAAAAGTAAAGAAATATTGTCAATACCTATAATATAATGAAAATTAAAAAGAAATAGCCATTGTTTATAAAACTGAAAATTATAAAAATCAAACTCCGCTAACATGTTAATATTATCAGACAAAATTCAAAAAAAAAGTATTATTACAAATTGAAAAAAAGAAAAAAATAAGGAAACCTTTTTTATTAATTTTACCTTTTGCGAAGAATTAAAAATACAAAAGGAAATGATTAGTAATATCACTAACCACAAAGCGAAAGAAATAAATAATGAATAATATAATAAAAATCCCATTTTTAGTAAAATTTACTTAAAAAAGCTGTCAATTCCGGAACCTCAGCAATAAATAGATAAAAAAAGGAAAATCCAAACCACATCAACAAAATGTCAGTACCAAATAGCAGCCTCGTAACCAAAATGATGGTTATAGATAAAATGTAAATCAACTAGACGGAAAAAGCATACTATTAAAAATAAAGTACCTATTATTACATGTAAACCATGTAGGCCGGTAGTCATATAAAAGGTTGAACCGTAGACCCCGTCATATATATAAAAACTTGCTTTATAGTATTCATAACCTTGTCATACAGTGAATTCTAAACCCAGAAATATAGTTAAAAATAAAGCAAAAGCACAAATTATATAATTATCTAAAAGTGGCATTTTAAACTCCTCATTATCAGTAGTAGAAAAAAAAAATTTTTGTCATGATTTATCTCTAATAACATGATGGCTCCACGTAACTGTTAAACCGGAAAGAAGAAGGATTAAGGTATTTAATAAAGGAATTTTCAGAGGGTTTAGAACATTAATACCTAAAGGAGGTCAAACAGAACCTAAAACAACACTAGGGGATAAGCTCGCATGAAAAAATGCTCAGAAAAAAGAAAAAAAAAACATAACCTCAGATATTATGAATAATATAACACCAAGTCTTAAGCCTTGTTGGACTTTTTTTGTGTGATAACCGCTAAACGTGCTTTCACGAATTACGTCTCTTCACCAAACAAACATCATAAGCAAAATTAAAAAGAATCCAGCTAATGAAAGTAGATTACCGTAAAAATAATTATGCATATGCATAACCATACCAAAAGTAAACATTAGAGCCGCAATAGAAGAATATAAAGGTCAAGGGCTTCTAGTAACTATATGAAAACTATGCTTTTGATTACCTGCAAAATGAACCCTACAATTATGATACCATCATTTATTATTTAAGTCAACTAATCTTATATCATTATTATAAATAGTGCTAAATTTATTCAAAAAAAGTTCGTAATTTAATTTCATAAGAAAAATACAAAAATTCAATTGCACCCAAAACGACCTACGTTATAAAGGGGACTTGATCACAGAAGAATTTACTAGAAGAAGATTATAAAAATTTGCGCAAAAAGCGGAATTTTAAGCTTTAAATAAAGAATACAAAACTAAAAAAAATTATAATTTTTTGCCCTAAACTTACTAAAGCATAATGACATAATTTTAGAGTTACGAGTTACGGAATCATAAAGGTAGTAATTATTATTAACAGAAAAATAAGAGGAAAAATGATGAACTAAATAAGCAAAATCATTAAAGACCAAAAACAGAACATTTCTCTTATAGAGAATAAAGGGTGTGACCTCAGAGATAAGAGAAACTAAATCAAACGAACTAGTAATTTTAAAAGAAGAAAAACCAAAATAATCTATTAGAGCGTTCAATATTTTTCAGTCATCTCTTGAATTACCAGGACTAAAAAGCACCTTTTTAGTCTTTTGGACCATGGCTAACGAATTAGCGTAAAAAGAATTCTTCTCAATAAAAGATGTACTTGGAAGTATGAGATTAGAATTAAATGCATTTATATCCCCATGATGGCCTTGATAAATACAAAATCCCGAAGAATGTTTTAAACATTCTTTGTCAAAATTTAAAACAAAATTTACAGGAAAATTTAATAAACGGCTGTTTTGAGAATGAACTGAACATAAACTAAATTCTTTAGCGGAAAAATATGAAGAATTATTTGAAACAATGTTCAAACCACTTCAATTATCTGCAAAAATATTAGTAAACTTCAACAGCGGTAAAACTGAAGAATTTTTTAATAAAATAGAAGAATCTCCTATAAGAAATAATGGTTTAGAGGAGAACGATTTCGAAACCTTAGAAGCTAATCAATGTGAACCTTCTAAAACTTGCAATAATGCTCTAGAAGAACTGGAAATATGCTTGACAAAATAATTAAAATTAGAATAAAAACCTAAAACAAAAACAGGCAACATTTTTTTACTAACTAACTGCTTGATCTTAGAATTAACTATAGGGAGTTCGACCCGCAGATTTATATCAAGCAAAACACACAAATCAGCTTCAATTAAATTATTTAATGGGGTATTAAATGAGTAAAAAGGGCTAAAATCGTTATTAGAGTATGGTCTAGAGAAAAAGTTAGAACCATTTAGTAATAAAAATTTTTTAAATATATAAGTTGTCTCTAAATCTATATAATCGCCAACAAACCCACGGAGTGGTACAAGTGAAGCTTTACTAGACTTTAAGAAATTAAAAAAAAGAGTTTTAGTAAATAACATAGTTCGTTTTCAACCAATTTTCAAAAATTTACCATTAACCCTTAACATTGGATCGTACAACCGCTGACGTCTAAATGAATCATAAGAAAAGCGTATTTTATCTGTAATCCAGTCTTCATTCAATTCTGGATTTACTCTCGGAAGTATTCTCATAATTTTGGTACCGCGTATGTCGACTCTTATGTTACTATGAAGTGAGTCTAAAACATCAATCGAATTATAACTCTTTAACTCTCAGGGTCTCGAGGTAAAGGCAAATGGCTTAGAAGTTAGTGCACCAACAGGACATAAATCAATAATATTACCGGACAATTCGCTTTTCATTAAATTTTCAATATAAAAGCCTATTTCCATCTTAGAACCTCTTCCCGTAATACCTAAAACATTAATACCGGCTATTTCATTACTAAACCTCACACAACGAGTACAATGAATGCACCTATTCATAATAGTCTTAATTAAAGGACCACAATCCTTATCTTCTACAGAGCGCTTAAACTCGTAAAAACGACCACGGTCACTACCAAACACCACAGACTGATCCTGTAAATCACACTCCCCACCTTGATCACAAATAGGACAATCGAGTGGATGATTAGCTAATAAAAACTCAAGTACTGACTCCCTAGCTTTTTTAACTTTTAAAGTATTGGTATATACACTCATCAAATTGGAAACGTTAATAGCACAGGAAGCTAGCGGTTTAACTTGTTTTAGATCTTCCACTAAGCACATACGGCAGTTACCCGCAATAGATAGCTTTTCGTGAAAACAAAATCTAGGGACATCAACCTTATTCTTCAAGCAAGCCTGTATAAGTGTTAGTTTATTATTTATTGTATATTGAAAATCGTTTATTTTAAAAGATATATTTTTCATTAAATGTTATGGTTTTTATTACTATAAAATAGAAATGTTACAGAACTTAAAAGGCAAATAAATAAACCGAAATTAACAAGTACACTGAAGTCCGGAAAAAAGAAAGAAAAGGTCAATTTAATAAAAAATATTATTCCCACTAAAACAACAAATATGTAATTATACAAAAAGCCTGTCTGAAAAAAACTAAATATAATAGAAAACTTATTTATCAATCTAACTAGACTTAACGGACCAAAAAATTCAATTAAACCCCTATCTATAACCTTAAAGGTAAGAAGATAAAAAGAGCTTAATAGATTAAATACGAAAATATTATTATATAAAAGGTCAAAATACCATTTTTTAGTCAAGAAAAAATATATATAACGGAAAAAATTGTTATTAACAACAAAAATTGTGTAATTATAAGCTATAAAATAAATAAACAAAGAAAAGCAAAGCCCTCCAATACTAAAAAATAAAGGTATAAGTTTACAATAATAATCTAAAAATTCGGCATATAAAATATCTGAATTAATATAGAGATTAAAAATCGAATTTGCCCAGAAATCGGTACCTAAACCGATAAAAAGGTCCTTAAAGACAAAGCCAATAAAAATACTTAAAAAGCCTAAAAATGAAAGAACATAAAAAATAAAAGAAGAAGACTCGTGGGAAGAACTCACTGCTCTAGCATAGGAGTTAGGTTTTGCAAAAAAGACAAGATATACTAATCTTATCGAATAAAAAGAAGTTATAAAAGCCGCAAAAACACCCAACCAATAAATAAAAAAACTATTAACTGAAAATTTAGAAAATGCTATTTCTAAAACCACCTCTTTTGAATAGAAGCCAGTCAAAAAGGGAAATCCTGTTAACGATAAAGAACCAACTAAAATAGCCACATAAGTCAAAGGCATAAGCTTTATCAGACCCCCCATTTTTCGCATATCCTGTTCGTCCAAAAGTGCATGAATAACCGATCCAGCACCAAGGAATAATAAGGCCTTAAAAAACCCATGATTAAAAAGATGAAACAAACCGACAGAATAATTAGACATACCGCAAGCAAAAAACATATAACCTAGTTGACTACAAGTTGAATAAGCGATAACCTTTTTTATGTCATACTGTACTAAACCGACTGAGCCAGCGAATAAAGCAGTTAGTCCTCCTATTAAAGAAACCAGAAACAAACCAGAAGAACTGTATTCTAATATAGGTGATGATCTTATAAGAACAAAAACCCCCGCCGTAACCATAGTCGCTGCATGAATAAGAGCTGAAACAGGAGTAGGGCCCTCCATAGCATCAGGTAACCAGGTATGTAGGCCTAATTGGGCAGATTTACCAATTGCACCTAAAAATAGAAAGATAACAATAAGATCTACTCTATTTAATTTAAAACCTAAAAAACTCACTGCCGGTTGAACTTCTAAAAATTGAATTAAATTAAAAACTACGCCAAAATCAAAACTTTTAAAAAAAAAGAACATTATTAAAAGGGAAAAATAAATTCCAAAATCCCCGAATCTATTAACTATGATAGCTTTCATTGCAGACTTATTAGCCTGAACCCTGGTATATCAAAAATTTATTAGTAAATAAGAGGACAAACCAACACCTTCTCAACCAAGGAATAACTGGACAAAATTACCAGAAGTTACGAGCATAAGCATAAAAAAAGTAAACAACGAAAGATAACCTAAAAAACGAACAATATGCGGATCACCATTCATATAATCAATCGAGTACAAATGCACCAACAGCGAAACAAATACTACTAGTACCAGCATTACAGAAGTAATGCTGTCAAATAGAAAAAGCCAATTTAATTTTAACAAGCCTATGTGAAACCAAGACCCTAAATCTACATAACAAACTGACTTATTTATCCCTACTTCATAAAAAATTCAAAAAGAGAAAAATGCCGAAAAGAACATATTAGAAATCAGTATATACAAAACCCTTTTTCCTAAAAATTTACCTAAAAGACAAGAAATAAGAAGATTTAATAAAGGAAACACTAATGGCAATAAATACATAGTTTTCTAATTTTTTAAAGAAACAGCAGATTTTAAGTCCCTCAAGGTTTGTCTAAAAATAACTTGCCTCTTTATGTTAATATTTTGATTCAAAACAAGAACAATCGAACCTATCATAGATATTAGAAGTATTAAACTAATAACCAAAAATATAAAAAACGTATAGGTGTAAACTAACCAACCAAGTATTTCTGTATTTGTTAATTCAAAATTTAGACTCAAAAAATTATCAATCGTCCTATCCGTCTTAATAAAACAAAAAAAAGTGTTATCTTTGTAAATAGAATTGATAACAATTGGATCAATGCTAAAAGTAGTAACATTTGTAAAGTTATCATAAATACCGTTAACAAGGCAAAAAAAATGCAGATTATTATTACTTACCGATAAAACAGATACTAATTTATTTATTGAATAAAAGCCTTTATAAAAAAATAAAGCGAAAACCTCATCTATCTGAAAATTAAACGCAAAAGCGAAAATTTGAAATAGGAAACAACTGCTTATTAAAAGCCCTGCGGGGATATATTTCCAAAAAACTTCATCCAATTCAATAATCTTGATGTTAAGCATCATAACCACAAAGAGAAACAAAACGGCTATAGCACCTACATATACAATCAAAAATGTAATAGCTATAAACTCAACACCTAATATTATTAAAACAAAGGTAACATTACAAAAAACTAAAATTAAATATAAAATGGAATGAATAGGATTTCTAGAGGCGATAACCATCAAACTACAAAACAGCGCTAAAAAACAAAAAATTATTAACAAATAATGTGTTGTCATTACTATTACTATAAATCATCTCAAATAATAAATAAAGGTGGAATCGAACCACCGCCTTAAGTTTTACAAAACTTAATACTCTACCACTAAGTTATTTAACAAAATTAGTTAAGTAATTGGGTAGGAATGGAATCGAACCACCGACCTATGGTTTTTCAGACCATCGCTCTACCACTGAGCTACCTAAAAAAGAAAACTTATTTATTTACAGATAAAAATCTAGTATATAAATCGAAAGATAATGGTTTTGTTAATCCCAACTGATCAGGATTCCTAATTAACATAGCAACCAGAAGTTTATAATCAGCTTCTATGAAGGCTGGTAAATTTATAATAACCTTATGTAACCGAAGCTGGAATTTAATAAAGGAGTATAAAATTTTAAAATATTTTTTATTAAAAGAAACAATTTCATTAAAATTTAAATTGTAAGAAGGGTAATTAACAACCTTATTATTAACAAGTACATTACCGTGCTGAATAAATTTTTTTACAAAATATATAGAAGGGAAAAGATTAAGACGCATGAGAAAATTCTCTAACCTACCCTCAAGCATCAAAAACACCCCAAAAGAATTACGGCCCGCAAGCTTACCGATTAAATTATAAATTTTCAAAAAATCAGCCACCTTTTGAAACCCAAAAAAGGTAGAAACTTTCTTATAGTAAATATTTTTAAGTGCAAATAAAGATCATTTTTTTGATTTTTTTTTAGGAGCGGCTATATGAACAGAATAAAAAAAAGTTTTCTGCTTACGAAGATTTAGTTTTTTTTTTATAACAAACTGTAAATTATTTGCCCTTAAAAAAAATTTAGCTTTATAAAAAGCTTTAGTTTTACTAAAAAAAACATTCGGATAATTGAAAGTTTTAGTTTGTATATAAACTCTTGGTAAAATAGCTAGACAGTGAGTTGTTAAAGCCCTCGTACCTAATATAGTTTTAACAGCATAAATATTAAACTTTAACAAACTTAATAATTTTGAAATCCTAAAAACCCTACGCTTGCTTTTACTACTGTTTGATAACCTATTAAATATCTGACGTTGCTTAAACAAAAGTATTCGGGTATTTTTCCTTAAAAATTTAAAAATTAATAGAGTTTGCTTTAAATTTTTAAGGAAACCATTTCGGAAATATTTAAACTTAGTTTTTATACGTAAACGATTTTTTAAAACCGTATCTCGATAGTGCAAAAGTACTGCCCTTTTATTGTAAGAAAAGTGCTTTTTATTTATCAAATGACCTCATATTTCATCCTGATATTTTTTGTAAAGCTTATGTTTATAAAATTTATACATTATAAAAAAAAGGAAAACGATTCTAGCCTTGAAGAATAGCTATTTTCAATTTATAAATTAAATAAAGCTATTTTTAATAAGTTTTATCAACTGAGTTCGGAATGAGTTCAGATAATTTTATTAAAATGAGAAAATATATAATAGGTAAAACAATTTACAGCACTTCCTCTTTAACTACTTTATATTAAAGTGAAATTTTTAAAATAAATATACACATAGTTATAAAAATGAATAGGGTTAACAACATAAACTTCTATAGGCATAAATGCATGATTAACTCCACAAAGCTCACTACATTGACCATAAAATGTTCCGGTATTCTTTAAATATAAAGACGTTTGATTTAATCTTCCCGGAACTGCGTCTACCTTAACACCAAATGATGGAACTGCTCAACTATGTAGAACATCGGAAGATGTAATTAGAAGTCTAATATGCGTGTTTTTAGGTAAAAAAAGAGGCATATCAGTTTTTAATAATCTAAGATCACCTAGATTCAACTCAGCTTCGTGAATCATGTAGCTATCAAACTTGATAGTTGTTTCTGGAATTACCATAGGAATATAAAGATAACTTAACAATGACCTGTCCTTTAAATAACCCATGCCTTTATACATCATTTCCATAGCAGCAAAACGATCAATCGAGTCATAATCTAACAACCTATTAGAGTAAACGACCGAATAATCCGAGTATTCGTAACTCCAATACCATTGGTGACCAATAACCTTAACAGTTAAAACCGGATCAATAATTTCATCCATTGCGTAAAGTAATGCGAAAGATGGAACAGCAATAAATAAAAGTATAAAAGCAGGTAAGATAGTTCAAATTATTTCTATTGTCGTACCGTGATTAATATTATAAGTCCTATTAGTAACATTAAATAATAAATTTTCCTTATAGCTACCTATTAGATTGTTAAATAAAGAAATCCCTTTTGATTCTGGTAAATCACTATTTAAAGAGCCATAATAAAACTTTTTGTAGGTTGATAATAAAAGATATCCCACTACAAATAAAATTACAGCTAAAAAGAAAAGTATGTGATCATGAAGTTTTATAATACCATAAGCTATAGGAGTAGTAGGGTCTTGAAAACCAATCTTTCAAGGGTCAGTATGATCATTTACACATAATAAAGATTCGTATGAAATAAAACAAATAGTTAAAAATGTTGATATAATAAAGAATCACGCTAAACTAGATATCCTAAATTTGAAAAAAGAAGAGTCAGAAACAGATTTAGTGGAAGGAGCGATAGACAAGTTTTTAGTCAAATTATTTAGATAAGGAGCAACGGTAGAATGAACGGAACTTATTAATTTAGGTGTATTATTGTTATTAAAAGCTAAGTATATTAGATAGAAAAAGACTATTACACTAACAGAAGATATTATAGAACCAAAAGAAGACAATATATTCCAATAGTAGTAGTTATCAGGATAATCGGGAATTCTCCTCGGCATACCTGCTAGGCCGACGAAATGCATTGGAAAAAATGTTAGATTAACCCCAATAAACATTAATCAAAAATGAACATTACCGTACATTTCATTATACGTGTAACCAGAAATTTTTCAAAACCAATAGTAAAAGCCTGCAAAAAAAGCAAAAACAGCACCCATAGATGACACATAGTGAAAATGAGCCACAACATAGTAAGTATCATGCAACATTATGTCAAGACCAGCATTAGATAAAACAATTCCAGTTAGACCACCTAGTGTAAATAGAATTAAAAAACCTATAACAAAAAGTAAAGGAGTCTTCCTTACTATCTGACCGCCCCATAATGTAGCAATTCAACTAAAAATTTTTATACCGGTTGGAACAGCAATCATCATAGTCGCTGCTGTAAAATAAGCCCTAGTGTCAACATCTAGGCCAACAGTATACATATGATGAGCCCAAACAATGAAACCTAAAACAGCAATAGATAGCATAGCATAAACCATCCCTATATAACCGAAAATAGACTTATTAGAAAAAGTACCAATAATTTGACTAACTATACCAAAAGCCGGTAAAATTAAAATATAAACTTCTGGATGACCGAAAAACCAAAACAAATGTTGGTATAATATAGGGTCACCTCCTCCAGAAGGATCGAAAAAGCTAGTATTAAAATTTCTATCAGTTAAAAGCATGGTAATAGCTCCCGCTAACACAGGTAAAGAAAACAATAATAAAAAAGCCGTAATTAATACAGATCAAACAAACAAAGGTAATTTATGCATCGATAAACCAGGTACCCTCATGTTAAATATCGTAGTAATAAAATTTATAGCACCAAGCAAAGAAGAAACCCCAGCAAGATGTAAACTGAATATTGCTAAATCTACAGAACCGCCAGAGTGGGCAACTATAGAGCTTAATGGTGGATAAACTGTTCAACCAGTACCAGCACCAAATTCGACTAGCGATGAGCATAATAATAAAAATAAAGAAGGCGGTAATAACCAAAAACTAATATTATTAAGTCTAGGAAAAGCCATATCGGGAGCACCTATCATTAGTGGAACAAATCAATTACCAAATCCACCTATCATAACCGGCATAACAAAAAAGAAAATCATAACAAAAGCGTGTGCTGTAATAATAACATTGTAAAGTTGGCTGTTACCTCCCAGTATTTGAGAACCAGGTGCTGCTAATTCTAGTCTTATAATCATAGAAAATATAGTTCCTATAATACCAGAAAAGCCGCCAAATATTAAATATAAAGTACCAATATCCTTGTGATTAGTTGAAAATAATCAACGATTATCAGTAAAAAAACTTGATGAATTATTTAATAATTTATTTATCATGATTATATATTTTTTTATAAAATTATCAGCTAAAAATACATACCCTATAGAAAAATTTTGTCCAGCAACAGGTTCCCCTACCGCTACCTTGTTACGACTTCACCCCAGTCCTTAATCTAATTGTCGTAATTAGTGCTAAAGCTTAACACCTTAAAAAAAAAATAATTATAAAGTATTAAAACTCAGCCTATACTACTTCTAATCAAACCAATTCCCATGGCGTGACGGGCGGTGTGTACAAAGATTGAGAATATATTCACCGCAGCATTCTATTCTGCGATTACTAGCGATTCCTACTTCATACTCTCGACTTACAGAGAGTAATCAGAACTAAGGTTAATTTTTAATGATTAGCTAAAACTTGCGTTTTTGCTTCACATTGTAATTACCATTGTAGTACGTGTGTAGCCCAACCTATATAGGCCATAATGATTTGACTTCTTCTTCTTTCAATTAATTTTCAAATTAATATTGCTCTATTTAATAGTTTTTAACAACAAATAGAACTGAAGGTTACGTCCGTTAAATGAATTAACAAAACATTTCACAACACGAACTGCCGACAACCATGCAGCACCTGTACAAGTCAATATAAGTAAGAAAATTATACACTTATAAAAAAGGCTAGTGATTGTGGAATAAATCCACGATCATAGCTAGAATAACTTGTAACACCTTACAGCATAATCAATATTCATCGGTCAGGGCATAGACTACCAGGGTCTCTAATCCTGTTTGATCCCTATGCTTTTGTGCCTCAGTGTCAGTATTAAAATAGATAGCAGCCTTCGCCTATTGCATGTCCTTTAAATATCGAAAAATTTCACCTTTACACTTAATGTTCAGCTATCTTCTAATAAACTCTAGTCTGTTAGTATTAAAAAGCCTTTAAACCCTATGTTTAACATTTACTTTGAAACTTAACAAACCACCTACGCACCCTTTACACCCAGTCAATGCGAATAACACTAGCCCTCTCCGTATTACCGCGACTGCTGGCACGAAGTTAGTCAGGGCTTCTCCTTCAAGTACGATTGCATTATAATCCTTGACGAAACGAGCTTTACAGCAATTAAGCCTTCTGATCACCAACCAGCTAAGCATCGTCGGCTTGTTGAATAATTACTACAACAACTACCTAATCCTTTAGAAGCTTTATTGTAGGCGATATAAATCTTTTACCAATGAAAAATCGGTAAAGTCAGGAATCTAACCTAACCTACACTTCAATTCTCCTATACTACTCACCAGGTCACCACTTAAAGCATTACTTTACGTTCGATTTGCATGTGTTAAAATATGTTACCAGCGTTCACTCGGAGCCAGAATAAAACCCAATAATTGTTATATAATTAATAAAATTAATTATATATAATATAATATCTTTAAAATCAGGAGGGTAGGACTCGAACCTACATCGTCAGGGCATGAGCCTGGTATGTTTCCATTTACAATACCTCAAAATACAAAATAATCTTTTAATAAAAAAAGAGAGAAAAATACGACAAAGACATACTCTACAACAAAAACAATCAAAAAAATCCCAGCATAAGTAAATTTAGTAAAATTATACAAATAAATAAAAAAAGACTAATATATATATATATATATTAACCAACCTGCGGGTGTTTAATACGGGTTTACGCCTCCCAGTTTAAGAAACACAATTCTTCTTGAAAGTGACAGGACTCGAACCTGCATCTTTTAACTCGACAAGTTAACTCTTTACCAATTAAGTTACACTAACTTTCAGAGTGACAGGACTCGAACCTATAATCTTCTGTTCCCAAAACAGACACATTACCTATTATGCTACACTCTGGTTTTAAAAACTGGACGCAATCAGAATCGAACTGATATCTAATACGTGCAAGGTATTGATTTTACCATTAAACTATGCAAAACCAGGGATTATTTTTTTAAATAGGCCTAACTGGAATCGAACCAATAACCTTTCGTTATGAGCGAAATATTTTACCATTAAACTATAGGATTTGTTTTGAATTTTCAAAAAATTACAAAAAAGTCATACATAAAAAAATTAATTTAGTACGTGTAAACCACCCGTTACCGAATTTAATTTCACGCCTATAAAAGTCATTATCTACGACAGTTAAAAAAAACATAAAAATTATTTTCTTGCTTATATGCTTTCAGCAATTATAAAATTTATACGTAGCTACTCGACAATGCACTGACGTTCTAAACCCAACTCACGTACCACTTTAATAGGCGAACAGCCTAACCCTTGGAACCGCCTGCAGCTCCAGGATGTGATGAGTCGACATCGAGGTACCAAACAAGCCCGTCGATAAGGACTCTTAGGGCCCATTAGCCTGTTATCCCTGACGTACCTTTTATCCGTTAAGCAATAGCCCTTCCATTCAGCACTATTGGATCACTATGGCCGACTTTCGTCTCTGAATCGATCTGTCAATCTACCCAGTCAAGCAATCTTTTACCATTAAATTTTTAATCAATTTTCAATTAATTATTATTACCATTTGCACGCCTTCGTTACTATTTAGAAGGCGACCACCCCAGTCAAACTACCAGTCATAAAATTTCCTAAATTTTAGTTAGTTTTAAAAATTAAAAAAACAATATTTCACCGATGCCTAAACAATTAACTAGCGTTAAAGTATAATAAGCCTATTGTTTATACTACATATTCAATATTTTAAAAACAATTTATGATTATAGTAAAGGTGTACAGGGTCTTTCCGTCCAATCATTTATATACTGCATCTTCACAGCAAATTTAATTTCACTAGGCTAGTACTGGAGACAGTAGGGAAGTCGTTACACCATTCATGCAGGTCGGAACTCACCCGACAAGGAATTTCGCTACCTTAGGACCGTTATGGTTACAGCCGCCGTTTACTGAGATTTATATTCATGGCATTTCTACCAATCCTTTTTGTCTTTCAGCACCGGGCACGAAAGGTACTCCTTCTCCCGAAGTTACGGAGCTATTTTGCCGAGTTCCTTCAATACTATTATCCTATCACCTTAATATACTCTATCAAAATATCGGAGCCGATTTAAGTACGGTTTTTTTACTTCAAAGCTTTTTCCAGAAAGGTCCTAACCACTCAATTAATTAATTAAAATTGAATAATTTGCCCCCTTTGTCACTTACTGAAAAATTTGAGAATATTAACTCAAAGCCCATCGCCCACAATTATCATTGTAAAACTTAGGGGCCGATTGACCCTATTAAAATGAATTTATAAATAGGAAACCTTATATATACGGTGGAATAGTTTCTCACTATTCTTTGCTACTCATACAGGCATACTTTCTCTTAATATAATAATAAACTCTCACGAGTTTATCTAAAAACTATAAGATACTCTACTACCGATTTACATATAGCTTCAGTAAATAATTTTAGTCCTTTATATCATAAAACCCTATAATGCTTTTATAAAATTAGTGAGCTGTTACGCTTTCTTTAAAGGATGGCTGCTTCTAAG